>JACEGR010004763.1:0-82627 GCA_014170235.1 Listronotus bonariensis | reverse complement strand
AACTTCATCCCAATCGATTTTTTCTACCCATAACATTTGTAAAATGTGTTTTGACAACAAGGTAATAGGCGACAAAAATCCTAACGGATCAAATGTTCGGGCAATTTCCGATAAAATATTCCTTTTAGTACAAGATGTGTTTAAGGGTTTATAGCTATAGAAAAAATTATCTTTTAAGGGGTTCCATTGCAAGCCTAAAACCTTTACAAATGCAGGTTCTTCCTTGTCAAACTCTGGAGATAATTGTCTATCAGTTTCTGGAACAGAAGACAGTAAACTTGGATGATTACTTGCCCATTTTCTGAGCTCAAAACCACCCTTGGACAACAAACAAACCAATTCCTGTTGATATAACAATGCTGTTTTAGCAGAATCACACCCAAATATGATATCATCTACGTAAGAGGAGTTCTGCACAATACGAGAGGCGTTTGGAAAGTTATTAGCCTCTTGAACAGCTAACTCCTTTAACGTACGTAGTGCTAAATAAGGAGATGATTTTACACCATAAGTAACAGTGTTTAACACAAATTCTTTAATAGGTTCCTGAGACGAAAATCGCCAAAGAATACGCTGATATTCTCTATGCTCAGGTGTTACTAAAATTTGACGATACATTTGTTTGATGTCAGCGATAGCTACAATATTATGAACTCTAAAACCTAGAAGTATTGTGCTAATATCTTGTTGCAGTTTTGGACCTGCAAACAAGGTGTCATTTAACGAAATTCCTTTAGAGGCTTTCGCTGAGCAATCAAAAACCACTCTTAATTTTGTAGTAGAGCTATCAGGTTTCAAAACACAGTGATGAGGTATATAATAACGCCCACCTTTAAACGATGACTCAGCCACAGAACTCATATGATTGGAGGTTAAGTAATCTCGCATAAAATCCACATACAAACTATATAATGTTGGATCTTTTAACAAACGAGATTCTAATTGCAAAAATCTACGACAAGCCATATCATAAGAATATCCTAAACTGGGATCGGGATTTTTAAAGGGAAGTGAAACAATAAATCTTCCAGTATCAGTTCGTGACACAGTATCTACAAATATTTGTTCACAATGTACATCATCTTGGGATAGGGGGCTTTACTCGATCCCTGTTCTAATTCCCAAAACTTTTGCATTGTTCTATCTAACGAGCTATCGACAAATGTGCAAAATGAAGAGCGAGAAGTATTGCAAATAAGCCTAGAATTTTCCACTTTTCCCAATAACAACCATCCAAATACAGAATTAAAAGCTGTAGCTTGTCCATCCTTGCCACAAATTTTACCTGAAAGCATAATTTTAGAGAATAGTTCAGTACCTATAAGCATATCAATGGGTCCGGGAATACTAAAATTTTTGTCAGCTAAGTTTAGATTAGAAATATGTGACCACTCATTGACATTTAGTTGAAAAGAGGGCATATCGACACATAATTTGGGAAGTACTATAGCTTCAAACGAAAAAATAGGATCTATTTTGCCTTGAGGTCTAATGACGCAATGTGTCAACCCTTTTGAAGTCATTGACGTCATCTGATTCAAACCTAAAATTGTTTCTGAATGTGAAGTTCTTTTTAAGCCCAACCGATTTAAACATTTCTACAGTAATAAAATTAGCTTGACTAGCTGAATCAACTAAAATACGTATGGGTTGAAAATTACTCCTACAATCTTTAATTTCTACTATTGCAGTGGCCAATAATACAGTGGAAGATCCATTAACCATATTACAAAAACTATTAGAAGTAGTAGAATTTTCCTCAGAAGTTGAGGATTTTTCCTTAGACTGGGTAGCTGCAGTTTCCTTCTCAAAATGCAGCAATGTGTGATGACTAAATTTGCAAGTACGACAAAGAAACGGGGAGGTACAATCTTTTATTCTATGAGAATGCGACAAACAATTTATGCATAGATTGTGTTGCTTTACAAAATTATATCTATCGTTGGGGACCTTTTCGAGAAATTTAGGGCATTTTGATAACGAATGTGAACCTTTACAAATATTACATATACCAGGGCCTTGTGAATTATTAGAATGATTTTCATCAGGTCGATTTTGAGTGGATAACTCTTGAGGTTGACCACCTCTACGAAAATGTTGTTGAGGTATTGTGAGAAATGTCGACCTAGGATTGGGGAGTTTAGGTCCATTCGACAAAGTCGGCATATAAAAAACTGCTTCAAGTGCTTTACACTGATTTTCCAAGAAAGTAAACAGTTGTTTATATGTCGGAATATCAACAGAACTATGTTCAACTTCAAATTGTGTACGTATATTGCCATTAATTTTTTGCAAAAGCATGTTAAAGAGCAAAAAATCCCAACTATTAATATCAAAACCCAATACTTCTAAAACCGATAAATTTTCCGAGAATGTATCTAGAAGTTTTCTTAAATCTTTTACATTAGATGAACGAACTACAAAATTTGTTATTGAATTTAAGGCACTAGTTGCTAAAAATCGTTTATTTTGATATCTTTTAACTAAAATGTCATAAGCATTAATATAATTTGCATCAGCTAAAGGAATTGATTTAATTAAAGCTAAAGGTTCTTTATCCAAATATGATAAAAGATAAGAATAAGAAAGTTTGCCAATTTTTAGGATTTCCGTTAAATTTTTCAATAATAATTTTTGGTAATTTAACCTGCTTTTGATTAGACGTATTCTGAGAAGTTGGCGAGGGAACAGCCGTGTTAACTGTAGGCACTAAGTCATTATAAATGGCTTTTACAAAAAAATAATAATCATCTACCTGTTTTCTTACAGCATCCTCACTCGCGAAGTCCTCATCTTGCGTAATTAATCCTATAATTTCATTATGCCACTCTTTAAACTCATAAAAATTGGTATCTAAACTTTCATAACGAACTAAAAACTGTGGTAATTTAGTTTTATCCTATTGGGCATTTGTTGCTGCCACGTAAGTTTCAGTAATTCTTTGAATTGCGGTTTTTCTTTGTCTATTTAACCGGTTAATTTTCTCTTAATTTTTTTCCGTCATTTTTTAAAGGTTTAAATCGATTTTAAACACTAATTTTAATCACCACTAACACTAATAATGTGTTTTAATCAAACACAGCTAACTCAAATTTATCAAAATATTGCTAATTTAATCGAAAAATATGATTTTTGAATAAATACAAAATACGCACGAACGTAAACAAACCGAAAATCCAGTTACGGAGTACCAGTGGTAGGTTAATAAAAAATACTGAAATAATGCGAAACGAAAATTGCAAATACGCGAAAATAAGGTTTATACGCGAATTTCAATTATTTACTAAAATTTTTAAAGATTAAAAATTACTAATTCTGAATGTCAAAATATGTTTACAAAAGGGTACGTTTCCGGGTACAAAAAATAACGATCGATCGCTTGATCAACGATGGTCGTACCGAGCGGTTTGAAATTACAATGTTGCCACGTTTCTAAAAAATAAAAAGATTTAAACAATCTAAATAGTAGTTCAGACCAAAATTTTAAATTTTTATATGGAAATGCACAATTTGGCAAGGTTACCTGGTTATTGATAGGAATTCGAAAATGGTTGCTACACTATGCAAAAAACGACAAAATCAATTAGAAATAGTTAATTTATTAATAAAACACGATAGTTTTATTAATCCGGGCGAAGGATCAATGTTTTGGGATGTAATTAAGCGAGAAAATGTGATATAGTCGACTGTATTTTGGTTCCTAATGGGGAACTACATCCAAAAACGGCGAAAACGAAAATTTGATAAGAAAATTACTAATATTCGTATCCCACAAATCGCACTTACCAATGTTGTTCTAGCTTCTGGTATGGGGGCCCCGCTTGCTGAGTGGTGCTTGATTTACAGGACACTTTTTGGCACTTAATTGGCTATAATACTACGAAAAATGTTACTTTTTAACGAGAACTACAAAAAATGGTCTGTACCGGTCTACGACTTGTATGCTATATCTCCTTGATCAGGGTCAAGGATGTTGAATGTGCTTTTTGTGGGCGTACCAACCGAAAAATACTAAATAAAACTAAATTCAATATTGAAAAATAATAGCGCGAAAACTCTTGCACGAACACTAATAATAAACACAAGCAATATGAAATATTATTAAATTTTCTAAAAAAGCAATGTGTAGCCCTAGATACTGTATCCCACTCTTACTCTTCAAAATTTGCGGATAAAGATAATTTTTCAAAACCTCCAAAAGGACCTCTCTCTTAAATTCTAATCCCTCTACTTGTCCCGCTTGTAAAAAAACAGGTCACTTAATTTATAGTTGTCCGGAGTTTTTGCAAAAAAATGCTGTCGAGCGATATGATTTTATCAAATCCAATAAATGGTGTACTAACTGTTTAGGCGTAAAACACACTAATACCAGATGTTCATCTCGAATGCGCTGTGCTAAATGTTCAAAGTCACACCATAGTCTTTTACATCGTGATGCACCTGCACTATCTCCCCCGCTATCTCTTCTCCCCTACGGTAAAACCCGATGCTGAAACACAATCTGTCGCTCTTTCAAATATGACGCGACACAACGGGTCTGAAGATAATCTTATTTTATTGTCCACTGCTCAGATTAGTGTGCTCGATTCTCGCGGATGCTTTCAGCAAGTACGAGTTTTGCTCGATTCCGGTAGTCAAATTAATTTTGATACTACCAAATGTTGTAATCGCTTAGGTCTTCCTACACGCCCTCTCTCTCTTTCTGTAAAGGGTTTGGAAAACATAACCGCCAAGGTCACTCAGGAGGTGACATGTACCTTTATTCCCAAATTAAATGTTGAACCTCGAATTACTCTTGATTTTGCTGTAATCTCTCGAATATGCGATAATATGCCTACAGCTGACTTACCCGAAAATAATTTTAAAAAATTCTCTCATTTGACCTCCAAAATGCCCGAATTTACAAATACCAGAGATATCGCACTTCGCAGGTTTTATTCTCTAGAGCGTCGTCTCGTTGGTAATTCTCCTCTTTATAATGATTACTGCAACTTTATGCGTGACTATCTCGATTCTGGTCACATGGAACTCGTATCACCTATGCTTAATTCTAGTTCTCAGTACTATATTCCCCACCACTGCGTTGTTCGACCAGAAAGCTCGACTACAAAACTTCGTGTAGTTTTCGATGCTTCCACCAAGGCCAGTAATAATTTGTCTTTAAATGACACTTTGTTAGTGGGGCCCAAACTACAGCAAGATATATTTTTGTTGCTTTTACGTTTTCGCCACTACCCTGTAGTTTTTACTGGTGATATAAAGCAAATGTTTCGTCAGATTAATATATTTAACCCCCATAGAGATTTCCAACGCATTATCTGGAGATTTTTAAATCTGAACCTATACGAGACTACCGCTTAACGACAGTTACTTTTGGCTTATCTTCCTCTCCATTTCAAGCTATAAGGGTACTCGTACAATTAGCTCGTGATTATGAATCTCAATTTCCCTTAGCCGCTAAAGTTTTACAGCATGATACATAATATGTCGACGATATTATTTCAGGTGCCCCGGACCTTAAGTCTGCCCTATTACTCCAAAAGAGCTTATTGAGCTTCTCTCCCTGGGTGGATTTGAGCTTAGAAAATGGGCTAGTAATACTCCTTCTCTTGTATCTCATTTTGATAAAACCCTCACTCAAGTAAATCCTCTCTCATTTGATAAAGAAAGTGAAGCTACTATAAAAATTTTAGGTTTGCAGTGGAACCCCTCCCATGATAGCTTTTCTTATAACATAGACTCCAAACATACTAAATGCACTAAAAGAAACTTGTTATCTGATCTTGCACGTATATTCGACCCACTTGGGTTCTTAACTCCAATTACAGTTCTAATTAAATTGTTTATACAACAATTATGGTCGTCAGGTCTTGACTGGGACGAGCCAGCCCCCAATTCGATAAGTAATACTTGGTCGTCTTTTAAACAAGATCTTTCAGTTTTATCGTCTTTCGCCTTGCCTCGTAAAATTGTTCCTCAGGACATGAAATTTTGTGAACTACACGGATTTTGTGACAGTTCAGAAAGCGCATATGCAGCTGTTATTTATCTGAGGACAGTGTCAAAAAATGAAGTAAATACTTCTTTTTTATGTGCTAGGTCCAGAGTTGCACCTCTAAAGAAAATTTCTGTTCCTCGGCTTGAGTTGTGTGCAGCAGTGTTATTGGCAGATTTAATTTTTGCTGTTAAAGCAGCCTTTAAGGATATTCTAAATATTACTGAGATATATGCTTGGTCAGACTCCACTGTAGCGCTATCCTGGATACGGTCTTCCCCACATAAATGGGCTACTTTTTTAGCAACAGGATAACACATATTCAGGAAAAATTATCTCCAGGATTTTGGCATCATGTATCATCTGAGGAAAATTCTGCTGACTGTGCTACTCGTGGTTTTCAGCCTTCTGAGTTAATCCGGATGGAAAAATGGTGGGCGGGACCACATTTCCTAATTTCTCATTATGAGCCGTGGAGTACTCAATGTATTGAAAATAAAATTAATGCTGACGTAACTCTAGAAAGACGGAAAATCACTCTTACCACTTTTGCCCCTATGGTTAATTTTTGGGATACTTTAATTGAAAAGTCCTCTTCTTTAACAAAAATTAATCGAGTATTTGCCTATTTGGCGCGTTTCATTCATAACGCTAGAAATCCCCATAATCGCTTAACTGATTCTCTTTCCTTTAATGAGCTAGACAAAGCTCTTTTAATTTTAATAAAAAATATTCAAGCTGTTTTCTTTGCTAAGGAAATCAGTGAGCTCTCTAAAACCTCATCTAATTTTAAATCGCTTCCCAAATATTTTAGAAAGTTGAGTCCTTTTTTAGACCAAGAGGGAGTCCTTAGGGTGGGCGGACGCTTAACCCATTCTTCTCTTTCATATGATCACAAATATCCCTGTTTACTTCCCAGTGATCATAGACTCACTCGTCTTATTATAGAATATACCCATAATAAGTATTTACACCCCGGACTTCAAACTACTCAGTATTTACTCAGCCAAAGATATTTGATACCCTCCTCAAAAAGAACTATTAAAAGGTTTTGTCCTCATATTTGCGTTGTTTTAAGTGCAACCCGTCTTCAAGCACCCCCTTATGGGTAATTTACCCCCATGCGTGTTAATAAAATAAAATGTTTTACCAAGTGTGGCGTCGACTTTGGCGGAAGGTATCAGGTGGCATTTTAATTCACCTTCAGCTCCAAATTTCGGTGGCATTTGGGAGGCTGGCATAAAGTCGGTCAAAAAACATATTTCTCGTGTCATTGGCACGCACATTTTAACTTACGAAGAGTTTAATACTGTTTTAGTTTCTATCGAAGCCGTCTTAAACTCACGTCCACTTTGTCCGATAAGTTCGGATCCTAATGATTTAACAGTTTTAACCCCAAGCCATTTTTTAAATTTACAGCCTTTAAACTCGTTTATTGAGCCTGACTTAACAGATATTAAATTGGGACGACTCTCGCGTTGGCAGCTTTTGCAGCGCATGCACCAAGATTTCTGGAAAAGATGGCAGGCAGAATATTTGCATACTCTTAATCAGCGATCAAAATGGTATGATTCTACCACAGCTATAAAAAATGATACTTTAGTGTTACTTAAAGATGAGCTTTCGCCTCCATTAAGGTGGCATTTAGGGCGTGTTGTAGATTCGCATCCAGGTGCCGACGGTATTACTCGAGTAGTAACCGTTAAAACTCAAAGTGGATTTTTAAACGTCCCGTCTCAAAGGTCTGTCCTTTACCCAATTGTTAAGTTTAAAAGTAAATATAAAATAATTAGTTAATAAGTTATTTCTCAGAATAAAATTATTTTTTTCTCTGGTAAAATTGGTCATTTTAGGTGGGCGGAAATGTTTCGTCCAATCGCATATTTTTTTATTTTTTATTTTTGTTAAAATAATCTTTTTATTTTGGGATTTATAATGCCAAACTGAAACTATATCTTTCCTAATTATCTATTTTTCGCATAATAATTTATGTGGTTTTCGCGATATAAATTTGTGACAACCCTTATAGTACGGCCGAGAAGATAGCGCGCACTGCGAAAACGACTCCCGGTCGAAACACACTTGCTCTGAGAACCCTCTCGAAAAAATATCGCCCGACCGAAGTACGATTTATGTCGTCTTAGCCTTTTTTAATTTATATAAAATACTGCTTGATCGGTGTGAGTGAAAGTGCTTCCAGAAAAAATATCCAGTGCCGAGAAGTCCAAGAAAGCTGAACATGTGGTAAGGCCAATGTTATTTTTGGGGATTGTCACATTTTCGATTTAAATAATATTGTTTGAATTTATTTTGCTAACTTTTAATAATCATACAGTCCACTTCTCTCTCTCGCCTACAAATTGTGTAAGTGCCTAATATTAAAAAAAGACATTTTTGCTGTTACTTACCTTAATCTTTATTTTAAATAAAAGTCGTACTATAATTGGGTCTACTAGACTCGGACACTCTCGTAACGCACACAGGTTAAAAACTAGCGTAACTATTTTACCAACGCTTTAATCTCGACTGACGTTCAGGAGAATATACGGAAGCGCGAGAGTCGTCTTAAAGAAATATGGGTAGGAGGGGGTAAACGAATAGGCTTCGGGTCTCTGACACCCGACTTATAGAAGTTAAGGGTTAAGGTAGTGCGTGGAATATTAAATTTCTTAGCAGCCGTTTTCTTAGATAAACCGCCTTCCATCACTGAGTAAACTGCTTTCCGCATATCCTCGTCCGAAGTTTTGCCTATTCCAGTTTTTTTCGGTGCAGGTCGTGGCATATTTGTTGATCTGTAAATAATAGAATATGCTGAAAAAATGTTTTATCAGTAATCACCTGAAATATTTATTACTATTAAGAACAAACATTGCAGTTAAAAAGTCTGTTACTTAAAAGAAACAGTGGCCACCCATTAGAGAAGAAAAAAATGAGTGGCCACTGTTCCCTGCAAATATGTGACCACTGTACCAGAAACCACATGTTTTGGATAATATAACCTAAAAATTTTCGGTGTATGAATAGGTTAGATCTAACACCAGAATACTATTTATATAACTACTGCATACATTTTACCCATAAAACATTCTTTGAATTATCTTCTAGTTAGTCACGAAGCGATTCAAAACTTACTCCTTTTATTTACACAATGCACCTTGAAAACAAAATGTCGCAAACTAAATTTTATGAACACTGTCAGCCATCGGCAATTGATTCTCTGCTATTTTCGAAGTAACTACCAATCTGAGATGGCAGGTCGATACCTACTCTCAGAAAAAAATATTAAAAAGTGACCACTGTTCCTGACTGGCCACTGTACCAGCCGCTCCCCTATTCATACTGCTAAACAGTCTCTCCACATCGGCGTTGGAATACGGCAATATTAAAAAGTGATCGCAAAAGTCGCCAATTCATTGAATTTTAAAACCCCTTATGCATCTTTGAAATGCAGGGTTTCATACCAAAAAGTTTTTGTATTTTTGGTTTGCTGCCATTTACATAAATGAATTTGTCGTTATTGATCGTCCACTTTCGCAATTAATTTAGAAATTTTATTTAACCCGGCGTCTGTGTGGTGGTATTTTTGAAAGGATCTTCGCGATTTGTGATATTATCAAATCGTAGACAAGATAGTAATATAGAGAATCTTTGTAAAGACATAGTTTTTCGTCTGTGTCGCTTACATGATCAACTTCGTCTTCACTCTCAGAGCCTATGGCAGGTTCCTCGACGTCAATTTCATCCCACAATGATTGTAGATACTTTTGCTCTTTTTCGTAAGCACCCATTATGACTAAAAATACAATATAAACGTATAGAATACAGAAAATCTAGTAAAAAACATTTGAAATCCCACATGAGGAAAAAGAAAGCTTACCTGTGTGCTGGGGTATGTGGTGCCCAGTATGATTTTGAGGAGATGTACTCTCACGGACTCTGCGACAAACACTGATCCGAAAGGCGTAAAGCGCTGTGCGTGGCTTTATTGGAAGGTACTGGACGGCTTAGCGCGGTGGGGCAATTTATTTAAAAAGCGCGGATGGTTTAAAAATGTTGGGGAATTTTATACCCCACAACACAGACGCCGGGTTAATTGAGCCATAATGTCTATTAGATCTTCTTTCTTCTGGAAGCATATTTTTTATTTCGTCAATTACTATAACTCACTATAAATTGCATGCACCATGTCCGCGCTATTTCTTCTTCTTCCTTTGGTAATCCCTTTTCTCGCATTTCAAGTATTTGTTTTTCAAATCAGTATCCCAGATAGCATTTGGATCTAAAAGTTTGGGTAAAAATATTAAATTTATGTGTAGGTAACGTAACCTTGCCGCCAAGCATATCCATATGGTTGGTCAACTTGCCCCACAATAATGTGTGGTCTGTATCTTTTGATTCGAACATTTTATTAACTCTGTTTATCTCAATCAATATTGGGTATAAAAACGAAATATACGCATATTTTCGTTCGCGTACATATTGACCGACCGATGATACGCACTAACTACGCATGACTCTTGCCTTTATAAAGACTGGGTAAAATAACAAGATAAGGTTGTCTTCGTCTTAAATGTTAAAATGTTTCCTTCATTTCAAAAACATTTATGTTTTTGGCGGTTTATAATGTGCTCGCCAAAAAAATCGGGACATGAGATTTTTAGCACCGTATTTAACTTGTAGTAACTTTGGAAATAGAAAATATTTTTAGCTGCGGATTTCGGTATGTTAAAGTCCATTTCGTCTAGATGACATGGCGCAAAATGATTTTTGAAAAATAATCAAATGTTCATGGTATACAGGGTGGTTAATGAACAGATGTAAAATTACAAAAAGTTTAGAGGTGTGTGATTCTGGTAATAATTTTTTTCACATTTAATTATAGGTCATTATTAAAGTAACATCAATATCTCCAGACGTTTTTGCCAGTTTTTGATTACAGCCCTTTAGCCCCAGAGACACTACTAAACAAAAAGTGTGTCAAAACTTTGCTACCAATATCTTTAAAACGCTGTAACTTAAAAACGGCTTTACCGATTTCGACCAGGTTTTCACATTCTGAAAGCTTATTTTCTGGTTCTTTTTTATTACCTAACCACTTTATTGGTAAATGGCCATTTCTATAAAATACAGGAGTCAAACTAAAAGTAAAGATAAAATTGCACAAAATATGGCTATTGTTCGTTTTAAGCTATGTCAATTGGGCTGTACGATGTTGTTTGGTTTGAAATTTGGTCAATATGCAGCTTCGGTCAATACCCCTGGACGGTTTTTTAAATTTTACGATTAGTGCCTTTTGTGTGTAATTTTTTTTTTTAATTAAGCATTTAAAAATACAACTTTTTTGTTTCTTGTTCATTTTTCGTATCTTGTTTTGTTTTGAGAAAAAAAACTAATACTTTATTGCTTAGCCCTATAGAAAAAATCAAGAAAAATAAAACTTTTTGTTTTTAAATAATTTTTCGTATTTTGCTTCGTTTTCGAGAACAAAAAATAATAAAAAAAAATCCTGTTCTTTAGTGGCCTTCTAAAACAAAAATGTAATCTTTTTATTTTTTTAATAATAATTGTTGCTTTACACATACAAATGGGTATGGATATGTTCTTATTTACAAACAATATTTTTTGTTCTCTGCAAGTATGGTATTTATTTGGAATGTTACACTTTTTTTTCAAGAATTTCGTTTCAAAGATAGCTCAATAGGTTATAATAAATTATTCTTAACTTATACCTTATCAGAGTGACAGTTATAGAGCGCCCTATTTTATTAAAAATTTAAAAACACTCCCAGATATTGCATTTCTTTTAAACTTCTCAAAATCTGCTGTTGCCCGAGCAGTTGAAAGATTTATGGCTCATGGAGAACCCACTTATCGGAACCAGGGGAGAAGTGGTCGGGGTCGTGTTACAACCCAACGGCAAGACCACTTAATGGTGATGTCCGTCCACCGATGTCGAACCCTAAATGCTACCCAAATCAATAGGGCCCTTCGTGCAGCCACGGGTGTTAGAATCTCCAACACCACAGTTCGAAGGCGACTGCATGAACGCGGCTTGCATGCTAGGAGGCGTGCTGTTTGCCCTTTATTGCTGCCTGTGCACCGAGCTGCAAGAATGAGATGGGCACAGGAACATGCTCACTGGGGAATAGCAGAATGGAGTAGATGTATGTTTGTGGATGAAAGTAAATTTAATTTGCATGCATCTGATGGACGAATCTTAGTTTGGAGAGAGAGGAATGAAAGGTACCGTGAGGAGAATATGGAAGCAAGGGTTGCGTTTGGTGGGGGTGGTGTTACTGTATGGGGTGGTATCATGAGTAATGGAAGAACGGAAATGGTTATTTTGATAGGTGAGACTATGAATGCGAATAGGTACAGGGATTTGTGTGTGAATGAAATTGTTGTTCCCTTTGCCCAAAACTTCGGCGACGGATTCATTTTTGTGGATGACAACGCTACTCCGCATCGAGCGAGGTCTGTGCGAGAAGTTTTGATAGAGAACAACATTGAGCGTATGGACTGGCCTGCAAGATCCCCTGATATGAACCCAATAGAGCATGTGTGGAGTAATATTAAATTAAGGTTGAATCAAGGTGATCATGAGTTTCATAATTTAAATGAGTTGGCAAATGCAATTAGGGAAGAATGGGAAGCTATCCCCCAGGAATTTATTGCAAACTTGGTGCACAGCATGCCTCGGAGGGTAGCAGCAGTTTTGCGTGCTCAGGGAGGCCCTACTAAGTACTAGCAGGTGATAATTTTAATCTTAAGTTGTTACTACTCTCCCAAAAAACACAGTTTATTTTTTTTCTTTATGTGAATTTTGTCTACCTGCTCAACACTTATAATTTTAAATGCTTAATCTAAAAAAATTCACAAAATTATAAAAAGCAGTGGGTACCATTATTTTTCCATCTTTACTAAATAGGTTGTCCTCTGGGACGCCACTGCAATAATTACGGTAAATCTCAATACATTAAATGGTTCCTCTTATCATGAGAAACAAATCTGTCAAGTTTAAGGAAAATCGGCCAAGGGATTTTTGAGCTATGAATAAAAAACCTTTTTTTTCCAAAACTTTAACACCCTGTATCTCGAGAACGAAGCTTTAAAACATACATGTTTATATGGACTTTCTTTTGAACTTTTTTTGTTTTTTCATGTTCTATCGCCCATTAAATTTTCCCGATTAAAATCTGAAACACCCTGTATAATGAAAGAGTCAGTTTTGTTTGATTACCCTGTACGAAAAAAAATCATTGGGTAGTAATTAATTTAAAATTTCCAGATCACATCAAAAAATCCACAAAAGACCCATTTTAGGACAATGGATCTGCCTGGTAGCGTATCTGTGGCCAAAAGGCACTAATCGAAAAAGTAAAAACCGTCCAGAGGTATTGACCGAAGCTGCGTATTGACCAAATTTCAAACCAAACAACAACGTACAACCCAATTGTCATAGCTTAAAACGAACAATAGCCATATTTTGTGCAATTTTATCTTTACTTTTAGTTTGACTCCTGTATTTTATAGAAATGGCCATTTACCAATAAAGTGGTTAGGTAATAAAAAGAACCAGAAAATAAGCTTTCAGAATGTGAAAACCTGGTCGAAATCGGTAAAGCCGTTTTTAAGTTACAGCGTTTTAAAGATATTGGTAGCAAAGTTTTGACACATTTTTTGTTTAGTAGTGTCTTTGTGGCTAAAGGGCTGTAATCAAAAAACTGGCAAAAACGTCTGGAGATATTGATGTTACTTTAATAATGACCTATAATTAAATGCGAAAAAAATTATTACCGGAATCACACACCTTTAAACTTTTTGTAATTTTGCATCTGTTCATTGACCATATACCATGTATACCATGAACATTTGATTATTTTTCAAAAATCATTTTGCGCCATGTCATCTAGACGAAATGGGCTTTAACATACCGAAATCCGCAGCTAAAAATATTTTTTATTTCCAAAGTTACTACAAGTTAAATATGGTGCTAAAAATTGCTTGTCCCGATTTTTTGGCGAGCACTTTAGCTTAAAACCTGAAAAATGTCTTTGAAGCATAAACACACAAAAAAAGGTTTGCAATATGCTGAAAAATACTAAAGTTTTTTCACATATTTTTCCTAATGCGTGGGATAACTTAAAAGTAATTAATACATTGATAAATATCTATGACAATATTTATTATACCGTACTCTAAGATAAGGAAGTTGATTTCTAATAATGGCACTAAAGTCGTTAAATTTATTAATGATAGATTTACTCTGTTTTAAAACTTACTTTTAACCATTAAAAAAACTTAATAAAGAATTTGTTTCACCCCGCTTAAACGGAATTCTAGGCCTTCATACTTTCTGTTGTAAATATATTTTTATATTTTATGTAGGTAGATATACCACTGATGGGCATGAAAATGAATAAATATTAAACACACTTGTATTTTTAACATTTTTATTTTTAAACTTTATGAAGCCAAACTACATTTAAGAGTATATTTTTATGAACGTCAAAAATATTTTACGGTTTTCCATTTGTGTATATGGGTCAACTATAGAACAACCACTAAATGATATAGAAGACATTTTTTTATTAATTTAAAGTTTCTGTACAAAGAAATAATTAAAATTAACCTTTATATAACCTAAATATGTGATTTTTTGTGACAAAACCTTTTTTAACTGTCTTCTTCCTCTTCCTTGTGATAAAAATAAGAAATAAATATAAACTAATATTTTTTTGTCTTTAAACATATTTTTGTAAAATGTAAAATAACATTTATAAGACTACACTAACATAGCTACAGCCAAAACCAAAAATTAAACCAAATAAGCTAAGCATCTATTAAAATATTACCTTCAAAAATTGTTAAATAAACATATAAAGTCAAACAAGTTATTAAAATAACATATCATGTCTTTAAACACATTAATAATTATTTCCAAAACAGAGGTGAAAAAATAAAACCTTGCGCCACTATACCACGAAAGCAAATATACAACGTGTCCAAGATAAGGAGGGCCAGTATGTGCATCTTGGAAATGGTAAGAGATGCAAAGTCGGTTAAATCAAAACAAAGTTGATGTTTTATGTGCCTAATAATATGCTATTTAGAAAGTTTTAAAATTTCGAGTACATCTGGAGATATTCAAAAAAAAACAAAAAATTAAAAATTTGTTTCATTTTTTTTTCTGGTCTTATTTATAATTGGATCAGCCATTTTTTCTGCTATATCCAATGGTGGTGATCTTTTTAAAATGCGACGTTTCGTTTTCGTATGAGAATCATCAGCTTTATATTTTTTAATACTGTCCTGATATTCTAATATCAAAATTTTAAGGTCAATTTTAATACAAATTCAATAATGTATCACACTTTAGGGTTTAATCTTAATAAGGACCTGTATTTTTAGAAATAAAAAACTCCGCATTTTAAATTAATACATTACTTTAATAAACCAGCATATTATGGTTTAACCGTAATACGGATCTGTATTTTGCAAAAATCGGTATGAGTAGGAAACACTACATTTTAAATTAATGTGCTAGTTTTAATTTATTTTTTAAGTTATTAGTTTTTTCACCTAACTAACTTATTAGTTTAAAATGTAGTGTTTACTATTTTACCCGAATTCTTAAAATGCCATGCACTTAATAATCACATTTAATTAATTTTATATTATTACAGGGTTGTCTGAGATAAAGAGAGTTTTCGATAAAGTACTTTTATTATCGCTGTTTCCTTAGAACTTGGTTAGCTATTTTTTTACAATCCCGCTTATTTTTAGTGGAAAAACAATTTTTTTTTATTTTTTTTATTAGATAGTGACGGTGCCAATGTTTTTTGACTAAAAGAGTCAAATTAAATTTCCTTAAGAGATAAAGCAACATCTAAATTATTTAATACTTTTAAATGGCTAAACATAAACTCTTGTTCTGCCAAACTACAATTTAAAGTTTCTATTTTTGTCACGAACTTTACTGATTTAGATTTTATTTCACATAGCATTTTATAAAAATATTTTTTGAAACTAAGTGTAGGTTTTTAAATAAATTATTTACTAATTTAATAACTTTTAATTGGCTTTTAATATTATTATTACTAAGTATTATTTCTTGTGGTGTATATAACTATTTTCATTATTTATATGTTTACAAATAGTTGATTTTGTTAAATAATCTAGTTACAACTTTCATGGGTATGAACACAAATATAACAAAATTTACAGCAAAAACCTTGTTTAATTTTTTTTTACGTCATACCAAATATTACTTTCATCGGTAATTTTAAATATATGTGTATCAGTTTTGGTTAAAATGATTTGGATTAGTTATGGCGTTTCGGTGTTTATTTTTATTTTATTTAAAGATTCACTGCGTTTACCCCTTGTCAACTTTATAATTTGGTTTATATGCTTGTCACGCAAATAGTTGTCCAATGCATAAAAGGCTTTACCTAAACGTTAAATTTTTTTTTCCTGCTAAATAAATATATTTATTTTTTTATACATGTTTTTCATATTGCATATTGGTGTTAATATTATATCTTTTGCGATTTTAATATGTCCACAGAAATCTATTATATAATAATTATTTTTAAATTTAAACATATTTGTTGTTTCCGGGTCATTATTCGATAACTCCAAAAATGACTGCAAGTCTACCTTAAATGTATCTAGTCCAATTAAATTAGGGCTGAAATCACAATTTGGGGGAGTGAATGAATTTTTGACATAAGTTACTTTAAGGTGTCTACAAACAAAAAATATTAAAAAAATTTCAACCCCCGGGGAAGGGTGGAAAAAAATAAATAAAGTGTTTTTTGCAGTTACTTTAAAACGGTTGGAGCTACGAAAAAAATCTTAACAAAAGTTGTAACACTAAAAATTATAAATCGAAATGGTCTCTATCATTTTTTCCCCAGATGACATTAGGGTTGCTAAAACTTAAGGGATGATAATTTCAATTAAAACAAAAATCATAACTGTTTAGCAAATTTATGAATTTGCATTTATTTTTGACATAATTACCCTTAGAGTGTCTACAAACGAAGTGTATCAGAGATTTGGTTTCAACCCTCCGAAGAGGGGTTAAAAAAATAATTAATGTGTTTTTGAAAATTATTTTAAAATGGTTAAAGTTAAAAAAAGTTTTTTACAAAAGCTGTAGAGCTAAAAATTCTACATCAAAATGGTTCCTATCATTTTTTCTCCAAATGACATAAGGGTGGCTTAAACTTAAGGGATGATAATTTTAATTAAAAAAATTATAACTATTTAACAACTTCATGTATTTGCATTTCTTTTTGACATAATTAACTTTAGAGTGTCCGAAACCGAAGTAAATAAGATTTTTGTTTCAACCCCTCTGGAAAGGGGTTGGAAAAAGGTAATAATTGTGTTTTATTAGAATTATTTTAAAACAGTTGGAGATAAAGAAAAAGTTTTTTACGAAAGTTGTAGAGCTAAAAATTCTACATTGAAATAGTCCTCATCATTTTTTCTTAGATGACATAAGGGTGGATAAAAGTGAAGGGATGATAATTTTAATTAAAAAAATTATAACTTTTTAACAAATTCATGTATTTGCATTTTTTTTTGACATAATTAACTTTAGAGTGTCCAAAAACGAAGTGAAGAAGATATTTTGTTTCAACCCCGCTGGAAAGGGGTTGGAAAAAGGAATTAATGTGTTTTATTGGAATTATTTTAAAACGGTTGGCGATAGTGAAAAAGTTCTTTACGAAAATTGTAGAGCTAAAAATTCTACATCGAAATGGTTCTCATTACTTTTTTCTTAGATGACATTGGGGGGCTAAAACTTAAGGAATGATAATTTTAATTTAAAAAAAAATCATAACTATTTAACAAATTCATGTATTTGCATTTCTTTTTGACATAATTAACTTTAGAGTGTCTTAAAAGCAAAGTGTGGAAGATATTTTGTTTTAACCCCCTGGAAGGGGTTGAAAAATTTTTTAATGTGTTTTATTGGAATTATTTTAAAACGGTTGGAGTAAGAGAATAAAGCTCTTTACAAAAGTTGTTGAGCTAAAAATTTTTCTTCAAAATGGTTTTCATAATTTTTCTCCAGATAATGTTAAGGTAACTATGAAAAAAATATCATAACTATTTAACAAATTCATGTATGTATTTGCAATTTTTTGATATAGTTAACTTTTTTAAGTGTCTATAAATAAAGCATAAAAGAGATTTTATTTTAACTCCTCACAACGGGGTTGAAAAAAAAATAAAAAAGTATTTTCTTGAAATTACTTTAAAACGGTTGGAATAAAGTTTTTGACAAAAGTTTTATAGCTAAAAATTTTACATTAAAATGGTTTTCATTATTTTTTGCCCCAGATGACATTATGGTGGCTAAAACTTAAGGGATTATAATTTAAATAAAATAATATAACTATTTAAAAAAATCATGTATTAGCATTTATATATATATATATATATATATATATATATATATATATATATATATATATATTTTTTTTTTTTTTTTTTTCTTTAATGTAAAATTTTCTTGGGGATTCGATCCGGAAAAAAACGATGTTGCTTTTATATATTAACTACATTGTGTATTACAATTTAACGTTTCGGTTTTTATTTTAACCTTCATCAGAAATTTTATGCTAAAATAGGACAAAAACCGCTTAATTTTTTACAATATATAACACAGAAATAGCCTAGTTTACCTGCAGAAAGAAGATTCCTCTGAGTGCAATATTTGTACTTAAATTAAAAACACAATCAACAAAACATTGTTACGTCACACAATTACGAAAAAAAAAACAAACTACTATAATATTTTTTGAAACGAACAACATGCATGTATGTATATAAATTAAATTGTACTGAAGGTAATACAGATCTATCTGTTGGAATATCGGTTGTTTTTTTTTTATTTTCCCCTCTTTTTCTTTTATTAATATTGTTATGATAACATAGGGTTTATTTTTCTTTTGACACAATTTAAATATTTGCTGACAATTATAATTTTTTTTTTATACATTACTGAAATTAAGCTTTATTGTTTGATTGATTAATTAATTAATTATGTTGTGGTAAATTTTACTTAAGCCTTTGGTATCTGACTTAGAATTTATGCTGTTTGAATTTTTTGAATTTCGATCATTTCGTATAGTTCCTTTTTTTTTTGATGGTTTTCTGTACGTAGAATTTTTACGTTTTCATAGTCGAAAGTATGGGTGTTACTTGACATATGATTGGTTAAAGCTGTTTTATTTTTTGCATATAGATATATATATATATATATATACAATTTAATAAGAGTTTTAAATTCTTGGGCATAGAGGCTCCTAAATGACAAAAAGAAAAGAAAACAAATACATAACCTGGTAGAAACGACTACTTGGCTGGTTACTTTAAAATTACGGAGTCTCCAAATAAATGGATGACCCCGGGTCGCAATGAAGACGGTGACACGTGTTTCATCCTTGTTGGGAATCATCACAACCGCTGTACATTGCCGACAACTTGGCTATGTTTTTCTAGACGCTAAACATAATTCTTGTCGGAACAAGGAAGTAAGTTCAGCGGCCAGAGCCATCTCGCCAAGCAATTTCAAAACAACCAGCCAGAGCATTCGTTAGGTTAAAACGGTAAAAAGAGGGTGCCATCTAGGTGTATATGGCGTAAGTAGCATATGTTGTAATACCAACAAACCATAATGGAAACTGGCACACTCATCAGTTCACGGGTTTGTGAATTTCGGATGAGCAGTTTTGCACAACTCCAGGTAGGTGGCGTACAGCAAAAGCTGAAAGGTATGATAAAATCATAAAGGCAGTATATTTCACCCAACTGCATATAATAATAAGAAAGTAATTTTCTTGAGCCTTAGAATAAACAATTTAATAAGAGTTTTAAATTCTTGGGCATAGAGGCTCCTAAATGACAAAAAGAAAAGAAAACAAATACATAACCTGGTAGAAACGACTACTTGGCTGGTTACTTTAAAATTACGGAGTCTCCAAATAAATGGATGACCCCGGGTCGCAATGAAGACGGTGACACGTGTTTCATCCTTGTTGGGAATCATCACAACCGCTGTACATTGCCGACAACTTGGCTATGTTTTTCTAGACGCTAAACATAATTCTTGTCGGAACAAGGAAGTAAGTTCAGCGGCCAGAGCCATCTCGCCAAGCAATTTCAAAACAACCAGCCAGAGCATTCGTTAGGTTAAAACGGTAAAAGAGGGTGCCATCTAGGTGTATATGGCGTAAGTAGCATATGTTGTAATACCAACAAACCATAATGGAAACTGGCACACTCATCAGTTCACGGGTTTGTGAATTTCGGATGAGCAGTTTTGCACAACTCCAGGTAGGTGGCGTACAGCAAAAGCTGAAAGGTATGATAAAATCATAAAGGCAGTATATTTCACCCAACTGCATATAATAATAAGAAAGTAATTTTCTTGAGCCTTAGAATAAACAATTTAATAAGAGTTTTAAATTCTTGGGCATAGAGGCTCCTAAATGACAAAAAGAAAAGAAAACAAATACATAACCTGGTAGAAACGACTACTTGGCTGGTTACTTTAAAATTACGGAGTCTCCAAATAAATGGATGACCCCGGGTCGCAATGAAGACGGTGACACGTGTTTCATCCTTGTTGGGAATCATCACAACCGCTGTACATTGCCGACAACTTGGCTATGTTTTCTAGACGCTAAACATAATTCTTGTCGGAACAAGGAAGTAAGTTCAGCGGCCAGAGCCATCTCGCCAAGCAATTTCAAAACAACCAGCCAGAGCATTCGTTAGGTTAAAACGGTAAAAGAGGGTGCCATCTAGGTGTATATGGCGTAAGTAGCATATGTTGTAATACCAACAAACCATAATGGAAACTGGCACACTCATCAGTTCACGGGTTTGTGAATTTCGGATGAGCAGTTTTGCACAACTCCAGGTAGGTGGCGTACAGCAAAAGCTGAAAGGTATGATAAAATCATAAAGGCAGTATATTTCACCCAACTGCATATAATAATAAGAAAGTAATTTTCTTGAGCCTTAGAATAAACAATTTAATAAGAGTTTTAAATTCTTGGGCATAGAGGCTCCTAAATGACAAAAGAAAAGAAAACAAATACATAACCTGGTAGAAACGACTACTTGGCTGGTTACTTTAAAATTACGGAGTCTCCAAATAAATGGATGACCCCGGGTCGCAATGAAGACGGTGACACGTGTTTCATCCTTGTTGGGAATCATCACAACCGCTGTACATTGCCGACAACTTGGCTATGTTTTCTAGACGCTAAACATAATTCTTGTCGGAACAAGGAAGTAAGTTCAGCGGCCAGAGCCATCTCGCCAAGCAATTTCAAAACAACCAGCCAGAGCATTCGTTAGGTTAAAACGGTAAAAGAGGGATGAAACACGTGTCACCGTCTTCATTGCGACCCGGGGTCATCCATTTATTTGGAGACTCCGTAATTTTAAAGTAACCAGCCAAGTAGTCGTTTCTACCAGGTTATGTTAAAAGTGTCCACAAATGAAGTAAAGAAGAAACTTTTGGCATATACTTGACAGCAATTAACAGTTAACAACATTATTTGTAAAAAATTATGTAATTCAGTCTATTTACAATCTACAATTATTTTAAGGTAGTTAAAAATGAGAGAGGTCAATTTTCATATCATTACATAAGCTATCGTCCGTAACAGGTTGACATTCTTCTTTTTTATCGAGTTCTTGTTCTTCTTTTTGGTCTTCATCAACATTATCCTGGTTAACAAAACTCTCCGAGGAATTATAGCAGCTTTGTCCATGGCAATTTTTACAAGATGTATTGCATTTTAAACTACTTCTTCTGCAACTGCATCTCCTCGCTGACGCACAATTGCTTTTACAGCTACAAAAATCTGAAAACAATTCCATAAAAGGTTAATAATAATATATTGTTATTAAATTTAAATTTAAAAACTTCAATTAAGTTAAAGTAGAACTTACTTTCTTTGTCAAAGTTTTTAAACTGGATTTAATATCTACAAATTCTGTTTGAACATTTTCTTCATCTTCACCTAGTTCGTCACTCACAGTATAATTATTGTCGTTATGTTCGTCATCATTGTCTCTGTCATCTTCTTCTCCATCTTCATCTTCATCTTCCTTCCAAGAACAAACGTTGTTGTCAAGGCATTTTCACAGGTTTGACCTTGACAATTTCTACAAAATCGGTTACACGTCAAACCACTTTTCTTACAGCTACATCGTGCAGAGGTACAATTTGTTTTACAGCCACAAAAACCTGTAACAAACAGAATTAAACATTAGCTACATATATCCAGTAGTATAATAAATGTTGATAAAAAATGTATGCAATTAATCACTTACTTTTTCTATTAACTCCTTTGGTGCTGGCTCAACAGTGGACATTATTGGTATCATCATAAATAAAGTTTTTCGCCAACCCCATTCCTCAGGATTTAAACAATGGCCTAACCACTGTTGGAGTTGATAGTACACCCTCTTAGTATGTTCTCGTAAAGCAGATTCGGTTGGTGGTAAAGAAGCTAACACAACTTCTTTTTAAAAGCAGTAGCAGTCGATGTAAAGATCTTATATCGCAATTCACTAATTGTCAACTGTTGTTGTTTGTTTTCACCGTATAAGTGCAAAATTATTATTTCAGCTACATTATATAATTCATCAATTGAACGATTTGGTTCATAAAATACCGAAATCAATTGTTGTAAAACAATATTTTTTCAGTAAAGAAATTATACTTTTTTTCCTTTCTTAAAAATTGCACTTGTGGTGTCACAACCAGCAAAAGCGTGCGCAAATAACAAGAAAGGCTTTAAATTGTTGTCATATTGAGAAGAATATATTACGTTAGGTTGTTTACCTGGGGTCATCTTGTAGAAGAAGATTGTGTCGTCGTTAGATGAAAGTGATATCAATAAAATTAGCAAATCAATATCATTACCGACTATTGTAATTAATTCACTTGTTTTTCTTTTTAAATCGATTGCAGTTTTTACAATCAAAAGATCCGCATCTTCAGGAGCTACATTTGTATAGATTCCATGTTTCCGTAGATACTCGCTCAATAGCTCGACAAATTGTTTTTTGTTGGCAATATTGGACAAAAATTTTTTTGTGTCAAAGTTATAAGATTATCTTCTGCAATATCAACATCCGCAGCAACACATTTTTCTTTTCTGCGGTATCTTTCGTATGACTTAATTCCCATGGTTTCCTTTGAATATCCGTCGAATATAACTGTGACTTTTGACCCAAAATTTCTAGTGATGTATAAGTGATAAACGCCGCAAATCTCAGAATATTTCTTGCCATGTTGCCACACTACATTGTGTAATAACCAGCCACCATCAATTATAAAATGTGATCCTGAAAGTATTGAGATAGATTGAATGAACGGTTGGAAAATGTTGTACAGCTCGGACTTAGGTGTTTTTCTCATTAAACCATGCTCATCAAATAAACTTAGAGGAAATGGTGATAGCTCATATTTCAATGCGTTACGTGTTTCTTCAGCATTGCCATGGAAAAATGCAGATATTCGTTGAATTAATAGAAATGAATCAACAGCAACAAAATCATCTCCAATGTGCATACCATCCTTAGCAGCTGCAAGAGTTTTAACTTTGTAAGCATTAGATAATGAAGCTTTATCTACGTCTTTATCAACCATTGTAGCCATACCTTTTAATCCAATCTCTACGGCCATGTGACAATTAATCATAGGTCCACCGATTATGCCAGTTGAAAGTGACACCAATGAAGACCGGAGATCAAGGGGATTTCGTTTAGTAAGCCAGAATAAGAATTTTTTGATTCCAGCTTCATCTTTGGTCATCCTACTTTTTGACATGTCGACATGTTGTTCACTAGTCCTGGATTCAATTTTACAATAGTTTTCCAAGCACTCCATTATTTTAAATGCTGATGGCATTGCTATCAAATATCGTGTCACAACACTAGAAGTCACACCCCTACCGTGCTTTAAGTCAGTGCCAAAGAATCGATTAAGTGTCTGCTCAATGACCATGTCCGACCATACTCCAGCCCAAGCCTTATCTGATCTGCGAATGGTAAAGTACCCTTCTTTCGTGAATTCATCAAATTCTAAAGGATCCATTATCAATTCTAGATTTGCCATTTGTTGCAGGTAGATCTGAGCATATTTGGCATACTGGTAATGCCCACTTGCATGAAAAAATGGTAGCATTTGTTTTACGCTTTGCAAATGCAACTCCCAATCACCTAGCCGTTCCGCTTCGATGATCCTCGTGCATAATTTCTTTTAGCTCTCGTAAATTAAATTGATATTGACAACTCTCTTCAATGTGTTTGCAAACTTTGTCGAATAACTTATTTGTATGCTGTTTTAAGTTAGAGTTTTTTGGTTCTTTTTGAGATCTGTTAAAATTTCGGTAACAGTTGAAATGGTAAGCTGCTCTACACTCAACTAAGCACACGCTGCCTATCCGATTTATCAAATGATTGCTGTACTCATCATTTTTTCGCCTCGCCATATCTAGTATCTGGTCTTGAGTAAGCTTATCCGATATGTTATGAACAGATTTATGTGTACGGTCTAATGCCTTTTCACAAAAAAAACATAGGCTACTGAAATTAAAATTTACTAAATTTAAAGCAGGTGGTGATGTTAATCCGTCCGTAGAAGATGTTGATGAAGAAGGTAAATATGATAGCTTAAGTTTTTTGGCAGCCGAGGAGCCTGACAGAAGATACGAGTTTGCGCAATTTTCATGAACGATAACTTCAGATTGTCCTGTCCACAATTCAAATTTTTTATCGTCATTTTTTTACTTTGAACAATAAATTTTGCTAAGCGTTTGTCTTTGACGGTAACAACGTTTGCGGTATTATTATTTAACACATTCTCACAAATATTACATAATATAAGTCGATCCATGTTCCGACGTCACCTAAAATATTGTAAAGGGATTTAAGGATATTAAATACTATAATGACAAAAACATGAAAACTTACAAATTTTGTGTTGCATTTTTTGAAATGAGAAGTAATTATCGTCTGTTGTAAATATTGTTATTAGCAACACTTTACATAACCCCAAAATTAGGTGTATTTCTTTGCGCTATTATTTCTTTACACATATATTTTAATTTAATGACAAATAAAAAGATATGAATCGCTTAATTTATTTCGACGTTTTACTGTTTTATTAAGAATTCTTAGTACTAAGTACACAAAAACAATCACGAAGATATGAAATACTAGCCGACCCGTGCCTCTTTTTTGGGCGTTAATTATATTTTTCTCTAAAATTTTCGTTTAATCATAATAAAATATAGCCTATAGTACTCCCGAATTGTGTAGCGTTCTGATTATGAATCAGTAGGTTTAGTATTTCCGAAGATTAGCCATTACAAACAAACAAACCAACAAAGTTACAAGCTTTACCTCTTTATAATATTGGTATATATTTCTTTTTTACTTCATAATTTCAGACGATTTTTTAATAATTTAAATGAAATAATATTTGGCTTTTCTCCAAAATAAAGATGTCTAATAAATATTTTAAAAAAATTAAACTTTTTATTTACAATGAACAACTATTCTTCCCTTGCATAATAGAATAAAGGTTAGGATTACTTTAAAAGTAAAGAAAAAATACTTCTAATTAAATTATTAATAAAACGTATTAAGTCGGTAGATGAGGTAAATACCATTGGCAGCGGTATTAATAACCTATAATATAATTTGTGTTACGTCAAGCGGTCGTATACCAATGATATGTAAATGCGACATACCACATAAGGTAAATACGGCGCATTTAGATTTACTAAAACCCTTATATTTGCAACTTCCCGTGTTTGAATAATGCATATGTTACGTGACATCAGCTGCATGTAATATTTTGGGCACGTCTTGCCGCAGTATTTAAGGCTTGTAGGGTAAAGATAAGTATTTTCTTATTTTTTAACGCTACATGATCGTTCGGTTACAATGCGACAAGAATTGCCCAGCTAATACCAACTTTCTCTTTCTAAATCATTAAAAAACATGAAAATTGTTATTGTACAAATGTCTCACATATTCAATATTATTTTATATTAATTTAATATATTAAACAAAAAAATAAATAACTCTTAAACTGATAGAGATGTTCAAAATTTTTTGAGATTTGTAGCCATAGTTAAAAATAGACGATTTTTTTTATCCAACTTACGATGGCTGTAGTTCGGAGAGAGTTTATGTTTTCAAGTTTACAGGACCTTAAAAATAAGCTCCTACAAATATTTGTACTGAGTTTTGAAACTACCTGTATCTATTTAATTTCAATATGAAACATGCACATTTTGCTGCCCAATCTCTAAATTTTTTGCCGGGTATCGCACAACTTAGAAAAAAGCTGGCCCCGCCACTTACTGGTATGTTAACGCGTTAAAGCCAATACTTAAAAAATCGCAAAGTCAAGTCGAAAAATACTTTTTATTTAAATATACAACTAAAATAATTGATTTTAATACATATTTAACTTGTAGTAACTTTTGAAATAAAAAATATTTTTAGCTGCGGATTTCGGTATGTTAAAGCCCATTTCGTCTAGATGACATGGCGCAAAATGATTTTTGAAAAATAATCAAATGTTCATGGTATACAGGGTGGTCAATGAACAGATGCAAAATTACAAAAAGTTTAGAGGTGTGTGATTCCGGTAATAATTTTTTTCGCATTTAATTATAGGTCATTAGTAAAGTAATATCAATATCTCCAGACGTTTTTGCCAGATTTTTGATTACAGCCCTTTAGCCCCAGAGACACTACTAAACAAAAAATGTGTCAAAACTTTGCTACCAATATCTTTAAAACGCTGTAACTTAAAAACGGCTTTACCGATTTCGACCAGGTTTTCACATTCTGAAAGCTTATTTTCTGGTTCTTTTTATTACCTAACCACTTTATTGGTAAATGGCCATTTCTATAAAATACAGGGGTCAAACAAAAAGTAAAGATAAAATTGCACAAAATATGGCTATTGTTCGTTTTAAGCTATGACAATTGGGCTGTACGTTGTTGTTTGGTTTGAAATTTGGTCAATATGCAGCTTCGGTCAATACCTCTGGACGGTTTTTTACTTTTTCGATTAGTGCCTTTTGGCCACAGATACGCTACCTGGCAGATCCATTGTCCTAAAATGTGTCTTTTGTGGATTTTTTGATGTGATCTGGAAATTTTAAATTAATTACTACCTAATGATTTTTTTTTCGTACAGGGTAATCAAACAAAACTGACTCTTTCATTATACAGGGTGTTTCAGATTTTAATCGGAAAAATTTAATAGACGATAGAACATGAAAAATAAAAAAAACTCTATATAAACATGTATGTTTTGAAGCTTCGTTCTCGAGATACAGGGTGTTAAAGTTTTGGAAAAAAATAGTTTTTTATTCATAGCTCAAAAATCCCTTGGCCGATTTTCCTTAAACTTGACAGGTTTGTTTCTCATGATAAGAGGTATCATTTGATGTAATGAGATTTACCGTAATTATTGCAGTGGCGTCCCAGAGGGCAACCTAGTTAGTAAAGATGGAAAAATAATGGTACGCCACTGCTTTTTATAATTTTGTAATTTTTTTAGATTAAGCATTTAAAAATACAACTTTTTGTCTCTTGTTCATTTTTCGTATCTTGCTTTGTTTTCGAGAAAAAATAAAAACTAATACTTTATTGCTTGGCCCTATAGAAAAAATCAAGAAAAATACAACTTTTTGTTTTTAATTGTTTTTTCGTATTTTGCTTCGTTTTCGAGAACAAAAATAATAATATAAAAATTCTGTTCTTTAGTGGCCTCCTAGAAC
Organism: Listronotus bonariensis; assembly: GCA_014170235.1. Taxonomy (NCBI): domain Eukaryota; kingdom Metazoa; phylum Arthropoda; class Insecta; order Coleoptera; family Curculionidae; genus Listronotus; species Listronotus bonariensis. The sequence goes on along the minus strand of JACEGR010004763.1, from coordinate 54,775 downwards.
ATACATTTAATGTTTTCATTTTTTTAATAATAATTGTTGCTTTACACATACAAATGGGTATGGATATGTTCTTATTTACAAACAATATTTTTATGTTGGCTGAAGAAAGCATGGTATTTATTAGGAATGTTACACTTTTTTCAAGAATTTCGGTCCAAAGATAGCCCAATAGGTTATAATAAATTATTCTTAACTTATACCTTATCAGAGTGACACTGTTATAGAGAGCCCTATTTTATTTAAAATGGCGCGATTTAGTGAAAACGAGTTAAAAAATATCGTAAGGTAATTAAAATTTGATATTTTTAACGTAGGTAATTTTGTTTTAAAAATTTATTTTAAAAACAGATTGTGGCAGAATGGACGAACACTTCGAGATATTGCGTTTCTTTTAAACTTCTCAAAATCTGCTGTTGCCGAGCAGCGACGGGTGTTAGAATCTCCAACACCACAGTTCGAAGGCGACTGCATGAACGCGGCTTGCATGCTAGGAGGCGTGCTGTTTGTCCTTTATTGCTGCCTGTGCACCGAGCTGCAAGAATGAGATGGGCACAGGAACATGCTCACTGGGGAATAGCAGAATGGAGTAGATGTATGTTTGTGGATGAAAGTAAATTTAATTTGCATGCATCTAATGGACGAATCTTAGTTTGGAGAGAGAGGAATGAAAGGTACCGTGAAGAGAATATGGAAGCAAGGGTTGCGTTTGGTGGGGGTGGTGTTACTGTATGGGGTGGTATCATGAGTAATGGAAGAACGGAAATGGGTATTTTGATAGGTGAGACTATGAATGCGAATAGGTACAGGTATTTGTGTGTGAATGAAATTGTTGTTCCCTTTGCCCAAAACTTCGGCGACGGATTCATTTTTGTGGATGACAACGCTACTACGCATCGAGCGAGGTCTGTGCGAGAAGTTTTGATAGAGAACAACATTGAGCGTATGGACTGGCCTGCAAGATCCCCTGATATGAACCCAATAGAGCATGTGTGAAGTAATATTAAATTAAGGTTGAATCAAGGTGATCATAAGTTTCATAATTTAAATGAGTTAGCAAATTCAGCTAAGAGGGAAGCAGCAGTTTTGCGTGCTCAGGGAGGCCCTACTAAGTACTAGCAGGTGATAATTGTAATCTTAAGTTGTTACTTCTCTCCCAAAAGACACAGTTAATTTATTTTTTCTCTTTATGTGAATATGTCTACCTGCTCAACACTAATCTTTAATGCTTAATCTAAAAAATTCACAAACTTATAAAAAAGCAGTGGGTACCGTTATTTTTCCATCTTTACCAACTAGGTTGCCCTCTGGGACGCCACTTCAATAATTACGGTAAATCTCAATACTTTAAATGATACTTCTTATCATGAGAAACAAACCTGTCAAGTTTAAGGAAAATCGGCCAATGAATAAAAAACTATTTTTTCCAAAACTTTAACACCCTGTATCTCGAGAACGAAGCTTCAAAACATACATGTTTATATAGACTTTTTTATTTTTTCATGTTCTATCGTCTATTAAAGTTTCCCAATTAAAATCTAAAACACCCAGTATAATGAAAGAGTCAGTTTTGTTTGATTAACCTGTACGAAAAAAAAATCATTAGGTAGTAATTAATTTAAAATTTCCGCTGTTAATAATTACAGCTGTAATTATTTGCACGTAGAAACCAGTATGGGCAATTACCAAACGCAAAAAACTAAAAGTAGGCAAACGCATGTATTTTTAACTTGCTACGAAAACATGCATCGCCCTGTATACATTATAAAACTGATTAGATGACCATTAATGGGTTAAGTATCTGGTTCGCATTATAGATGCATCAAAAATGAATCAAACATTATTGAAAATGCATACATATCCCTTTCCTTAAGTAGAATTCGAAGTTGCTTGTAGACAGCCTTCTTAAATACATTTTTAATTGTTATAACAAATAATGGGGTTAAGCAAAATGTGAGATGAACAATGAGTTGTTATTTTATTTATTAACTGATATACTTTTATATTTTTCCTTAGAATGCGCTTTGTGCAAGTTATTACGCCAAACCCTGTCCACATGCCATGTACAAAAGAGTCTGTAAACAGAAACATCCATTACCCATATCCATGCCTTGTTATAAGCTTGAGCCATGTCTGAGATAATAACTCTGAAACAAAATGATTTTCCCAACTTGTTTTTTACCTACAGTATATGTTTTAATTAATAAATAAAATCATACATTACAGGTGTTGTACCTATACCTAGGGGTTAAGGGCAAATATTTTTTAGGAAACACCACTGCATTTACTTAAAATAAAAAAAAAATAAAAAATTTCGTTTAGTTTAGAGCAAATTTGAATTCTTGACTTTTGTTTGATGTACGATTTTTACGTAAAAAAATGAAAACCATTTCTTGGCATGGGGAAATGCCTGTCTAAATAAAGAATTAAAAATAACAAAGGGAATTGTTAGCTGAAAATGTGATATTAGCAATATGAAATGACCATACCAAATATAGGTTTTTATTTTTTTTTACGCAAAAACCGTTTGCCAAATAAAAAAATCAAATTTGTTTTTAAATATATGGAAATTAAAAAAAAATCATTTTCGAAAACTGCAGTGCCGTACCATTTTTTCCTTATAAAATATTTACCTTAAACTCCTCAGGGACAACACTGGTTAAAAATTAATTTCGTTCTTGTATGTCAGAAAGTGTATTTTTTTAATGCATAGGAGACGTCTTTCAATTTTTTTAAACATATCTAAATTGGTATAAAAGTTATTATAAAAAAATAACATTTTTAATACTTTGTAGTCCAAAATCTTAGATGTTTGTTTAGGATATCTGTGTGCTTTCTTATATATAAATTTTATGTACCATAAAACCATATTAAGTATATTTATTTTCTTCCTTGTTTTTTAAGACTTTTGCTTACAAGGCATAAAAGAAGTTTGGATAAAGTCAGTTCGTCTTATATTGGATATCCAGCTTCTAATTGTAGAAGAAGTAGGTAATTACGCGTCAAAGACCTTTCTAGCATAATTAAAGCGTGCTCCGGAACAAGGATCTATGTTACATTTGCATAAAATTGCAAAAATTGATAAAAACTGTATATAATGTTTTTTACATATGTAAATAAAGGAAAACATTTATAAAATATTTTTACATCAAAATTTTACTGGGTTGGGAAAATTTAACAGCTGTGATATTTTGGATAAAGAAAAAAGGAAAAAAAAGGATTCTTTGCAAAGGAACAATAATTTATGTTACGCAGCATACATCGTTGTTCCATTACTAAAAAAAATGACCTTTCAATTTAATAACAAAAAACAAACACAATAGGTAATAAATATGTAATTTAAAACAAAAAACAAAATTAATTTTGACAAGACATATTATTGTAAAAATTCCTGTATTGTTCTTTCAAATATCGAGTCATGTCGACAAGGTTTGCTTTTTTTATTTGGTTATTTTTAATGGTTGAGTATACAAAACTGGGGGCGTTTCTATGTCAGTAACTTAAATTCTGTTTGGCTGGTTTCCCCTCTTCTTTTTAAAATCTTATGTTGATTCCATGGGCGCATAATGTTATGGGATTTTCAGAAACTGCCAATTCTTGAAGAATCAGAAGAAAACTTAATCCACATTGCCTCTGTTATTTTCGTACTGTTTTTATTCATTAAATTTTCCAATACATCTAGATCCTTAAAGTCTCCTTGGCTCATGAATACTATTGTGAAATGTTTATTAACAAAAGCCTCAGCTATTACGTTTTTTCCACTTTAAAGGTACCATTACTTTCGCTGTTTTCTTTACTCTTTTAATTTGAGGGAAATCTCTATCACATGGTAGGAAACTATGGCCGGAACAAAGAAACTTTTGATGTACTTCAGTAAAATATTCCAACTGTATGACGTAAAAAAACAAAGCAACTATCCTCCAGTTATTGTTTTGTCCTACACATCTATCGGACCAGATAATAAGCGTTCCATTTTGTTCTGTTTTCCGTTTTTCATAGTTGTCTACAATGTATTTCAGAATACAGGATGCTATCTCCGCCAACCCTCACTTAGCAACTGTTTCATCCCAGATATGCATTGTGGAAACGTTGGTACCCAGATTGTTTATATTAAAGTTGTAACAGGAGAGTTCACCTTAATAGAACATAGAAGAATGACTGTGTCGGACAAAATATCACCTGTTGTAGATCCACACATAAAGCAACTAAATGTTTATTGTTAGTAGCATTTTTTAAAATCTTTGTTTGAAAATAGTGACTTGGTTGTCTAGAAAAACTGTTAGTGTGTTGTCTCACTAAATCCGGGTTAATGTCCGTAAAAGGATGATACTAAGTACGACAATCATCACCTGGCAAGCATCAGCCCTGTATATTTTTGAAAGTTTAAAAAAATAATATTAAATTTTAAACTTGGAACTGTAAGCTAAGAAATTTTTTGGGATTTAGTTTATTCATAGTACGGTTTGAAAAAAATTGACAGGCGTTTTCGATGAGCACAAGTACCTGCCAGGCGAACTGAAAGGTGTGGCTGATTTGGATGGCCCATGGGGTTTTCTTAAAGCTCTTTTAAAAATATTTTTAACGGTGATACTGGTGATAATATACAGGGTGAATTTTGTTTTTTATAAATGAGGCATTCCGGATGTTATATTACCGTTAAATAGTTTAAATTTATAAAGTTATCTGATATAATTTGTAAATTTGTTAATTTTGGTACTCTGTTTGGAGGGTTTAGTCACGTCAAATTTTACAGGAAACAACTTTATCTCTTGCGTTATGTTTAAATCAAAGTTAGTGATTTTTTGTATATACATTAGTGTATGGCTTTTATTGAGTTCACGGTTTTTGTTCTAATAATAGGACAATAAGAAGAAAAAATCGTTTTTTATAAGACTTGACGTAAGTCGTTTACGATGTTTTATCAAAAATCCATCGATATTTACAAAATAATTAAGCATAAAGTAACAAGTAGAAATCTTACCTCTACACTAATTCGCAAAATATTTAGATCAAAGTAATTAACTTATTTTAGACTTCAATTCTAAAACTTTCACTCTCCATTCAGTAATTCCCCTATTTCCTTAATTAAAGATTACTGCAAATTCCTAAGTGCAGAAACAACTTTAAAAATTATACTACCATAGGAACATCACGACTCTGGTATGAGATTAAATATATGGTAACATTCTATTCGTCGTATATTACGTTTAACATGTATCTTGGCTTTTGCAATACTTTCAGTAACCTTGCTTAGTATCCAGGTGTAAATTGGGGTGTTCTTTAAAATGGGGAATATTAAGGAGGTAATTTTTCTTTATCTTCTAAAATTAATCCCCCACTTGCAATTGATCTAAAATTTAACAATCCTGGACAATTTTTTGGTCAGATGTTGACCCTGCATATAGATCATTTGTATAGGTGATTTGGAGCAACAGATACCAACCACACAACAAATGTATTGTGATGTTATAGTTGCTATACTGGGTTGGTAAAAAGTACCACAACTTTTAGAGCGACATTTGCCAAATTTGGCATCTAACGTGTTTTGGACATGGGCAATTAAATAGTGATATCGGCACTGTTCCAAATTTTTCAGTTTTGTGCTACACGTATTTTTTTCAGTTTTTCTAATGGAATGCCCCATTTATTTTTATTGCATTAAATTGGACGGACTTAATTTAGTGAGTTTTTAAATTTACAAAATTCAGTCTCTATTAGTTGTTAAGGTATGATACACTACACTTTCGGCAAAAAGTATCTTTAAAACCGGTAGAGTTATGGTTACCAAATTTGGTATTAAAGGGTTTTTTTGGCATATCTCATTAACCAGCCATATCAGCATTGTTGCTTAATTTTAATAGTATTTCGGTGTTGTCATATCTGGTAAAGATTAAATTTAAAAAATTTGGAATGTTACTAAAGTTTGCACTCTCCTTTTATCGCAATTAAAATAAATAGGAAATTCCATTTAAATTAAAAAGATTTTTACATGTGTGAATGCCGTATTCCCTGCCTCAATAGAATAGCTCATATTGCACTCTTTTTGTGACACATCAACATTTATTACAATTTCGAACATGCCAGAAGGTCTAATGTTCTTATATAAAAAGAAAATCACACATTATGTGGATACGCCTTTTTGGCAGGAATCCCTCGATATATTAAGTAAACATAGGTGACAAATGTATTTGTACCGGTCCTTAAAAAATTCTAAATATCTGAGCCAAATCTAAATGTGGTGTAATATTTCTTAATTGCATCAATGTTAATAACAGCTGATCAATTTTATGCACTTTTACTACCCTCCATTCTACATAATAATTTATTTTTATATCTTTTGAAAGATTAAATAAGGCTTTAAATAACGAACTATTGTGAATTCCTGTGTATAAAACTACAAGTTTATAATTTTCCTAAATGTTCTCAAAAAAAAAAAATATTAATTTTTTTCCTGACATTTGTCCAGGTTTCTTTTTAAGAAATAATTTTCTACTCTAAAAATAGTATTTTTACCTAAAGTTCGTTTTTTATGGATGCCACAAGCATCAAGTTCGTTTAATGTTAGATGTACTAACAAGTTAGAATTGGGGTCAATATTCTCCACTTCCAGATCCATAATATTATTTTCTGGTTAGTACTACACTTAAAATTAAAACATAAATTAACTCAAATGTTACTACAAAAATAGACAAAATGATTAAATTTAAAGAAAAATTGCCTCAAAAAGTTGTACCTTTCTAAATTATTGTTGGGATAAAGGTAAATAAATAAATGTAAAAACTACTCCGTACAACAGTGGATCTACTATTAGAAGGTAAAATTAGTGACCATGCTAATTTATTTTAAAGTGCAATGTAAAAATTTTTTTTTTTTCGTTTATTAAAAGAGAATACAAGACTATAAATTGGCACAATAAATATGGCGAAGCGTGACGTCACACTAATATCGCGTATAGGAGAAGTCAGTTAAATTCTTTGAAGTTGAAGTCAATAGTTACCTTCGGTTAAATAGTTACCATTTGATACAACCACCCAATAGGCCAGGACCAACTACGCCTAGAACCTTTCAGATATTCTCTCAACTCTGCTTACGACCTATTGGTGGTTTTGTATCCTTGTCAGCGGCAACCTGACAGCGCTATTCAAAGGCATATTTTGGTTTAAAAATCGATTTTTTAATTGACTGCCGCACTGTGGGCCAGACTACAGCTAAAATGTGGAAAAACCTCGAAAAATATTTTTTGCCGATTCTAAGCATAAAAGAAGCTAAATAATTAACTTTTATGTGTTTACAAAATATTTTCAGTGGCCTGTGGTTATTTTATTATACAGGGTGTCTTTAAATTAACCAAAGTTTAGATTTTCAGAAATATAAAATGAAATTTACAAAGAGTAAAATAGGTACTATAAAATTACTTATGAAATAAGAAAATTATTGCGTAAACTAATATGGGTGGAAGGTGGAGGGGGGTAAGAGGTGGGGGTATGGGGTTTAAATATTTATAAATCACAAATTGCATATTTTAAGATACTTTTGTTTAAATTTATATATTGTTTACGTATTACATATTATTATGAAAATTGATTTAAAATTAACATATACTTAACCTATATTTGACTAAAACGATAAACAATATTGATATTTTAACTAATTAAGGTACGAAAATTAACACATTATATCTAACCTACATTTCAATTGAACGATAAATGATGTTAGGACTTAAAACTTCAATGCCGCGAAAAACTACCTAATCAGAGTCGCTAATCAGAATCGCTTTCAGAACTAGAGTCTAAAGATGCATTAGGCAAACTTTCTTCTAGCAGATCTAAGGCTTCTGTGCTAAATTTTTTCTTTTTAGGTAAACTTTTTTTTCTTAGGCTAGTTATAACTGGATCTGAAGAAACACACAAACTATTAAACACATCAATATTAGTCGAAATTCTATTACATTTGCGTGAATTATGTTCTCTATATCTCCTGTACTCCTTGTTGCGTGCTTCTTGGGCCTCCTCAGAGAGCTGCCCGATTGGAACAGCTGAAGCACTTATTATTGCTGATCCATGCAAAAGAATTTTGTGGATGCTTGCAGGCATCCTATACCATGAATAGAGTGATAAAAAAATTTTGGCAGTTTCTAAGTTATAGGTAGTAAACTCTTTCGTCTTAATATTGAATCCACTTGCTATGACCTGCAAGATCACATAAAATCGATATATTAATGATTCTTCTATTCCAGTTATTTTGGCAGAAACAGAATAATTTTGAAAAAGACTCTTGCAGAGTTGCCGTCATTTGACGTTCCAGCCCCCTGCTTAGGTTGGTCCACAATGATCCCAAGTTGTGTTTTAAATTCGTTTTGTATTTTTAATTTTTGATTTTTAATAATTAATTTTGCTTCGCTTCCTCGTGCCTGCCATTTTGCAATTGGAAGTCGGTATGCTACTTTCAGAAGAAACTCAAAGGATCTAAAAACAAAGACAATTATCTGCATTAGTACTTAAATATAAAGACTACCAGAAACGTTTAAAATGGTTCCAGAAAGGAACATATATCTTCCCAGCCAACACTCTTCTAACCTGTTTTGGTCCGCGACTTTATTTAATATCTAAAAAATTAAAGCTCTAACAAAATTTTTCGTTATACCAAAAAATGTTACGCAAAATGTATTCTATAGAAATGTGAAAACCGAAACTTTGTATCTTGAACGGTTCAGAAGTAACGATTTAAAAAAAAATATCCCTTAAAAACTACCCTTACAATTGAGTGTAACCTTTAAGACTCCTTTCAGCTCCTATTTGGTTGAAAAGCTATTAACCCTGAAAATTTCATCAAATTCGGTTAAGCGGTTTTAGCGGAATCGTGGCACAGCCCTACAGACAGACAGACGGACACCATCACCAAATCGCTAATTTAGTTCAAAATACACCCAAACAACACATTTTCGACGTTATCTCACGATTTTGACGATTTTAAAATCTTCCCTAGCTGTAGGCTGGGAAGATAAAAAAATAAATGAACAAACCTTATCCATGCATGAAGAGATGCCATTCCATATTTTAAGTAATCTTCAAACAAAGGTTTTTGCAGAAGTTTTTCTAAATTGTTCATTTCTAACGGGGAAGCTCCACAAAGATAGCATTTTTGTGAAGACGTATCAGTTAAAGAATTAACCATCTTTATGTCTACCATGGTCATATATAAGTAGTGTTTAATAAAAAATACTTTTGAGGATGTTCTGTATGTGGTTTCTAATAATGCTTGGATTTCGTCCTCAATAAGTTGTGCCTCTCGCTTAGAAATTTCTATGGTTTCTTTTAGAAACTGCATTTTGATTGGTCGACATAGCTTTGTTGATGATGGGGTTGGGTTGTTCCATATAATTATTTTTTCATTTTTTTATTTTTTGCATATAGCTGTATGGGAACTAAACATGTAAGTAATAAATTGGAGTCTTGGTAGGCACTATCTAAAAATGCCTGTTTGTTTTCAGCTTGGCCTGAACTACCATCCGTCCCCCACTTTGACACTAAAAAAGACGCTCTTTAACTGGAAAATTATCTAATTCTAACGTAGATAACAATCTGCAAGTTGTGTGATCCAGTAAAGATTGTACGTTTACTGTTACTGAATATTCCGTAGATACAATATTTTGAGGGTAACATCGTTTTTTTGCCTCTCTTATATTGTTGTATGATGGATAAATATCTGTTCCATTATTTTTGGCAGACTCGCGGAGGTTTTGATATTGGCTCTTTGACAACCTGCAGTCTATTAGCATTGCTAAAGCACAATCGTCACTAAAACGTTTTGGTTTGCTTTTTATAACATTTTCTTCAATATTGTCTAACTTCTTAGCAATTTTCGATTTTCCGTCTGATCTTAAACTAATTTTAGAAGCAAACAAAAGTTCTTTGGTCTGATACTGTCGTAACTGCTTTGTTCTTTTATATTTGCCAGACAATCCCAAATTTTCAAAATTTTCTTTAGGCCTCCCACCTTTGCTAAAGGAACAATGCAAAATTATATAATTGTCAAGCCATAACCGGTTTTTTTCTAAAAATTTTTTTTGATTCTGCTAGAATTTAACCATCGTTTTTAAACTGAAAACTTAAATTTGTCGCAAAAACTTTTATTTTAGATTCGTGTTCTTTCCGACATCCTTTACATGTGATTGATAACAAGGTCTCTAAAATTTGCTTTCTTTCCTTGCCCCTTTTAAATATATCTCTGATTTTGAGTTGATGGTTTCTTATATCTAGAATAAACCATAACATGATAGGTAGAATCTTTTTTGTTTTACACGATATATTGACTAAAAAATTGTTTCTGTATAAATATAACACTATAATACTCTATGGTTTCGTAATGCTTAGTAGTATTATAAGATACATGGTGACTCATTGAAGTTATTTTTTTAAAAGTAGCAAAAGTAGCAGCTCATTATGATTTTGTTGGAAGGAAATGATACCCAGAATACAAAATATATTACTTTCAATAGTAAATTCTAGTAAATATATTAACTTTTGAATGTTAGAACAACAGATATATTTTTTTCTTTAAGAATGTCCTACATCTTTATATTTTACTAAATAAGTATCCAATCGTTTAACTTATCAAAAAACTAAGTACGTATAAAATTTTATAAACTTACCAGCTTGAAAATCACCCATGGCAAAGATTTGTAAATATCATAAAATTATTTATTTTTCACGAAATTTAAACTTTATTTTTGACAAATTTTTAGACACGAAATTAAACAAATTAAAAATGCTTAAGTTTGGAAACCTGTTACTCGTTTCCATGACAACCAATACAAGTGATTCATATGTTTTAGTGAGCTCCAGGGCCTACTAGACCAACGCACAATAAAATTGCAATTTATTTCCATAGTTTGGTATTTTGATATTTTTCCACATTTTGAAGGGAATCTGGCCCACAGTGTGCCGGGTTAAATTTCTTGTTTTTTTGTTTACCTTTGTGACATCCCGCGGAGACTTATGTCTAGCTACGAGACTTTCGTGGGAATCGGGTTATTGCATGTTTAACTCATCTTTCTTCCTGTTTCGTCAACGTTGTCCAAGTACCGAAACATTTAATTTTTGCATTTTACTACTACCTAAAACTGTCTCTCCGGTGGAGGATACAATCGGCGGCTTCTGGCTTCCGAGACCAAAGCTCTGTTTACTACGCCACACAGTGATCTGGCCTGGCCAAAAAGCGGTCAAAAATCGTTTTTTCTCTAACGATTTTTTTTGCTTTTTTAAAATTTGGTTTTGCTAGAAGATGTCTCAAACTAACTTTTGACACAAATCAAATATTTTTAATTACATTGCGCAAGCGCAAACAGCTTAGAGTTTTCTTATATAGGTAAGACCAAATTACACCACTTTTTTATTTCCCCATTACTCAACAAATATTTGTCTAATTTTAGTGTCGCTGGTATTTTTTTAAATTTTTGTAAGGCCCTTACTTTATTTTATTAAAAGTATATCGCTTGTTTTCATCGGTTAAAATAAAAAGTTACAAGTAAACAAATCGAATTTTAACAAATATTTTAATCGTTTGTTATAAAAATAATAATAGTTGATAATATTAATAACAAGATACTTGACAATTAAATTAGACCTTATATTTATATTACATAACAATTGAAAATTTAAAGAAAAACGTACTATACAGTGTCCCCCAGAATGTTCGCTACATATGGGAAATTTTTTACTTGTAGGATATGGGAAAATTTATTATGCGCGATCGATCCTGCATGGTTGATAACCTAAAAATACATTTTGACATCAGTCACATGGCCACTATCATGGATGGCGGCAAATTCAAAATATTCGATATGAAAACACGAAAAGTGTTTTGATATAAGTAAAAAATTGTCCCATATGTAGCGAACATTCTGGGGGACACTGTATAATACTTATGACATGATAATCTATTAAAAAAATTAAATTGGAAGCATTTTTTTAAAGAAAGCGTAGCGTAGGTAGTTATTTAATCATTTATTAAAGCCAAAGCTTCAGGATCTAAGTTCAGATGTTTTTTGGTAAAATATGTCGTTTTGAGGTAATCATAGGGTCGGAAGTTACTAACAAAAGATGCAAGATATCTTCATTATTGGATAAACGGGAATGCTTTCGGGCATGGAATTCGCGAAAATTCTTGTAATCTTTATTTCTAGCTTCCTGAGCTTCTTCCGAAAGCATTCCAATTGGCAACATTAGACTTTCGATTACCTTTGACCCATGAAAAAGAATTTTATGTACGGAAGACGGCATATAAACCAAGGGTATTTGGAAACATAAAGCTGTGCTGTATCAAAACAATAATTTTGAAATTTCTCTAAACAAATTTTTTTACCAGATGCCAAAACTTGAAGAATTATTGCAAACTGTTTTATTAAATTTAAATCTACTTTGGTAATACTAGCGACACATTTAGGATTAGCAAAAAATTTCCGGGCAGTATTCCCGTCATTGGAAGTGCCCGAACCCTGCTTAGGAATATCAACTTTTAAAGAAAGATTACTTTTTAGTTCTTGCTGAATTCTACGTTTTTCTGATTCTTTCAATTTTTTTCTTCTGGGGTTCGAGCACTCCACTTTTGAAATGAAAGGTTATAGCTAATATGTAAAATTAACTCCATAAATCTTATCCACGCATGAAGCGTGGATAATCCGTAAGAATAATTTTTAGTTTTTTCCTGTTTTTGTGAAATTTTGTTTAGATTGTTCATTTCACTCGGTTTTGCGCCGCTAATAATGCATGTAGAACATGACGCAGTTTCCGACAAAATCTGGCATACCTTACCATCACACATTGTTAACGCAAGCTCATGAGATACTTTTAAGAGATTTTCATTTAATTGGATTTCAGTAGCTACCAATTCGCTAATTTGTTTCCCAACTGCATGTACTTCTGACGTCACCTTATCTTTCGTTTCCCGTGTATACTCAAATTTTATAGGTCTGCAATATTTGGTAGACGATGGTTGGGTGTTTTTCCAAATAACATCACCTAAAGAAAAAAAAACTATTTAAACATATAGTTAATAATAATAATTGTATGTACTCAATTTAGGTAAAATCTTAAACGTATCGCAATACAAAATGCACACCTTTACTTGTCTCCAATTGAAGAGGAACAAAGCATATCAAAAACATATTTGCGTCTGAGATATCTGAATTTTTAAAATTTTGCTTATACTCTGCTTGTCCCGAGGAGCTATCACAGCCCCATTTCGATTTTAATATAAGCTCGGGTTCTTTAAGCTCTGTATTAAGAGTTTTTAACAGTCTGGTACTTGTATGATCCAAAAGAGATTGCAGGTCGATTTCCGCACTGGATTCAGTTATTGTGTTTTTATCTGGATAACAGGCCCTTTTTTGTTTTAATATAGTTTCATATGAAGGAAATAGTTCAGAATTATGTTCCAAGGCAGACTTTCGTAAAATCTTATAGCTTCTTTGCGTCAAATTTAAGTCAATATACAAAGCTAAAGCTTCTTCATTTGTCAAGGACGTCACTTTTTCTCTACCTTTTTGTTGCTCTTGTTGCCACTTACTTTCTGAGATACATCTTCAAAACCATTTTGTCCAATAAATTTTTTGCATAACTCCGTTCTCTTCTCCGGCTTCGCTGTGAACATTTTGCATAATCTTTCTGCGGTCTGCCCCTACCTTTTTTTGTAACTTTTCTCTGGTTTGTGCTTCCAATTTAAAAATTATTTCCTTTCCTTATCCTTATCCACCCACCAAATTTGTTGTAAAATTTTACTTTATTCCATGATGTCACTTTTAATTTTGCATCAACTTTTCTAAGTAAGATATCAACTTTATTTTTCACATCCCTAGAGTTTTCAACACTTACATTTAGAGTTTCTTTTAAAAAAGTGTAGACTGCTTTATTACTTTTACCACTATTCAAATAAGTATCGCACAAAACACGCGTTGACACTCTTGCCGCCATCTTTTGTATTGAATGAAAAAGTCATAGCCAACTATTACACAAGTGATACCGGTAAGGCTATGCGCGCACTAGCGATTTTCTGTCGCGCGATTATTTTGTCGCAAAAATAAAACATTAATGTTTCAATGAAAAAAAAGGTAAATTAGAAATTTAGCTGGAAATATCATTTTGCGTTCAAAAACCTGCTGTAGTATTATTTATTTTGAGTCAGTATTCATAGGTACGAAAAAAAAGGCCAAAAAAGGGAGGGGGCGGCAAGCCAAGAATTTTTTGTAAATCTTTCACTTTTCCAATAAAAAAATAAAAACAAAAAAAGTAATATTCACATAAAAATACATGATTTCTAGATATAGGGGAAAGGAGCGGGGGCAGGGGGAGAGGTTTAGGCGGGAAGTGATCTTGTTTCTTACTTGTAGTAGGAAATTTTATTTTTATTTTCCAGAAAAATATTTGTATAGGGCGAACAGAATATTTATATTAAAATTTTCATAGAATGATGTGGACAAACCACCATACTTTCATAATTCTGCCGTCATCAAGGGTCAGGACGGGTAAATTTCTGAATGACACTTCTTTGGTAAGCCTTAGGGTATCATATGATCATATCAGCTGACCGGTCAAAGGTGGTCTTTAATAGATCTAGTCCTATGAAAATTACATAATTTGTTAAAAAATTTAATAAAATAGGGTTTTTTAAAAAAATTGGGCATAGGCCAGGATATATTTTACTTTTTTGAAAAGACTATTTTAAAGCTACATTCTTGTTCTATATTGGGATATATTTAGTTTTTTTGGCGAACAATTTTTTCCTTAGATATGTCCAATAAACCCTAACTACTTTTTTCCTGTGGAAAACGGCAATTAAGCCTCGAAATTACACTAATTTAACCCTCTGTAACTTAAAAAAAATAATTTCGGAAAAAAACTTTTACTGCGGTGTTGCCTTGGGATCATTTAGGGGTTTAATTAGTAACAGTTGAATATGATATCAGAATGTTAAATTTGACTATTTTTGGCCGCTTTTTGGCCAGGCCAGATCACTGTGCGCCACCGAAGCGACAAATTATTTTGCGTTTTGATTTAATTTTTTTATAGGTAAAAAAATATAAATAAAATTATGAAATTAATTTGTTTACCCAACACCTTTACAATGAGGGATCACTTCACCCCCATTTGTAACTTTTTTATGTTCGTGTTGGTAGGGAAAAGAGTAAACAAGAACAAGTAAATTTAAACCCAAAAAATTGTATTTCCCTAAAAATAAAAACTAACGTTTTCTAGGATATTTTATAAGTGTACAAATAACTAAAATTTAAGGGGGCTCGTTTTAGTTAAAATGGACTTTATGTAAAAAAATGTAATTTTTATATTATGTAATTTATTCAATTAAGGGATTAAAAAACTTATGAAAGAAACTATGTTTTGGTTATTGATATTTTGCAATGAAAATAATTAAATATCTTTTGATTTCTAGCTAATTTTATGTTGTGGTACTTATTTAATATTTCATTGGTATAAGTTTGCAAGATATGAAGCCAAAAGCCTAAAATATTGATAAACTATCTGTCTGGTATTGGAAAATTCGTATAATTATCTTCTTTAAGCCTCTTAACACATTTGCTGCTTGGGCAGACACCGGTGTCTATTAAATTATTTCGTTAACAGGCTAGAGCAAACTCCTGTGTTAGCATTACTTTTTTGATGATGAGGTTAATAGGAAATTTAATTAAGAATAATCTTCAATACCTATGACCTGCCTAGGCACACTTAAATAGTATGTATGTGGTGTTTCCTAATTGCCATAGGAAAATTTAAGGGCGTTTTTCTGCCTGTAGTTTTTTTGTTCTTAAGATACAAGCTGTTAAACTTTTTAAACAACTTTTAAATTTTAAAAAACATTTTTTTAGTAAAAGCTGTTTGACTAGATCTAAACGGTATTTAATTAAGTATTTGTTGTTGTTACTTAAATTTGCTAATGAAAAATGTTTAAAAAATTGCCCTAATTTATAAGGTATGTTCCAGAAATAAGCAGTTTAGCAGATTTTTCTTTTCTGGAAAACTAAGAAGCTATCAGTTTTATTAAGACATAAAAGATATACAAAGTAGGTCAAAAAACTAAAAACGGAGTAAAGAACCGTTATTTTTAAAAATACGAAAAAATGTTAAATTAAAAAGTTACTTATAATCAAGAGTAATTCCTAAATTCCAAGTTATAGCATTCAATTTCGAGTTTAAAATATTTTGGAAAATTTTAAATAAACCTTGTATAATACAATTTTTTATTATTTTAATTAGGGTCAAGTGGTGCAAAAACGAGACGATTTTTAAATCTTTTAATTTTTTGTCAACAAAAAAACGGACTTTAAGGCTTTGTTATATGGCCCTGTATATAGAACGCCATGTAGTATACCTCACGTTAAAAAAAAGTTCATAATATTCATAATGAAGGGCGTTTTTTTAAAAACCGTGTCTCGTTTTTAACCACTATTTAGGCTAAAAATGAGACAGTGAGAGGTTAAAAACAAGACACTGTATTTTCTGTGCTTTTAGTCATTTTACATCAGTATGGCAAAATATGAGACCCTGGGGAATAAAAACGAGACACACTGCAAGGGTTTTAAAGCGTTTAGTAAGTCAAATAACATAGTTAGGTTTTAAATTGTGACAACGTTCTTAAAGAAAACTCACATAATTAAATACAAAACTATGTTTATTAAACTAAAAAGAAAACAAATCCAAAAACAAGTTAAATAAACCATACCTAATTCAAAAAAGGGGTAAAACAAGATTTTCAATAGGATTTTAAGAGCTAAAGTAGAAAACTTATTACCTATTTTAACGTATTTTGTACTACATATTATTGAACGACGTACTTTTCAAAGTCGATAGGAAACCAATATTGCTGAGAGATACGACAGGTCTTACTTACTATTTCTGGCTGGGGAAGTTTCATTTCTATGTCACTTTTGTCGATGAAGTACTTTTCCTCAATGGCCGGAAAAATAAATTTAAATCCTTTGCGCCTCAGATATTTTACTTCTACATCGCTCTCAAAAACTTTAAGGATTTGTGCCACGTAGTAAACTTGCGTCTTTTTAGTATTAAATTTAGTTAGGATAAAATCATTTTCCCTAAGTTCATATGCTTCCGTAATTTCATGGTTTGTTTCTCTGTTTTCTGATTGGTTGTCATCACATTCATCTTCAATAATATCTTCTAGAGTCAAACCCTCTACATCGCTTTCATCTTGATAAACTGGCTGTTCGTTAATGCTGCTTTCACTGTCACTCTCAACTACTGTTTTACTCGCCTTTTGCTTCTTTTTTGATTTTGTAGATTTCACACCTTTATGACTTTTCTTATTTTGTTCTTTCTCCTGTATTTCCTTTAAATATTCTTCTGTTGTTAGAACTTTTGCCATAGAGTCTATTTTTCTTCTTCTTGCTGTTATGTTTGGGGTTCTTCGAATTTTCTCCAGAAGTAACGATTCAAAGGAGCTAGATGGCTTGGAAGCAGCACTGTTAGATTGATCTGGAACAGATTCAATAAACTGTTCGGTCTGGGGTAGTGGAGTTTCTTCATTGCAATCTTCGAAAATATCAAGCGGATTTTCAAACACCCCATGTTCTTTATATCTAAGTAGCTTTGCAGGATCTAAGCGATCTTCTGGATATCTATTCTTATCGCATGGAAATATTCCAACCTTTTCAAACGAAGATTTAATAATTTCTGCAGATAAACCTTCATTCCAAATGCTGCAAATCAAATCACTAAATTCACTTCTAGAGGGTTTTCTCTGATTAAGTCTTTGCCAGTTAATCAAAGCTTCATTCCATTTAAATTTCAATGGACCAAAGCAACATCTGTCAAGCGGTTGCAGCAAGTCAGTTGTATGAGCGGGGAGTTTCAATAAAGTTATATTTTCTTGCACAGCCATTTCTATCGTCGATTTATCCAAATGGGTAACATGTCCATCCAGTATGACAAGAAGTGGGCGTTCACGAACCTGTGCACAAAACTTTTGGAACCACTCTTGAAAAATCTGACAAGTCATCCATCCCTTATCTGAGGCTGCATAACATGTATTCGGCAAATCGGTCTTACCTAAAAAACATATTTTTATTAATGCTAACCATATTTTAAGTAACAAAAGGCTAACATCTTACCTTTCCAACTGCTCCATAAATTTTGCCCTTGGAAAATTATTAGAGGAGGTAACAAAGTACCACTTGCTGAAATGCAAGCCATTACGGTGGTATTTTCCTTTCCTGACCCCTCTACGTTCCGGTGAACTTTCTGACCAATACCAGCAACGCCTTTTATTCTGGTTGGGTCGGAAGAAAAACTGGTCTCGTCTAAATTCCAAATGTGTCCAGGCTTGTCTTGCAATTTCAAATCAGATATGCAAGTATTCAGGCGATCGTAAAAGCCGAAGATGATGAATGGATCACTTGTAGCTGTCCTTCTGCATCTTTCCAGTTGCTCAAGCTTTTTTGACTTAGTCTATTGCGCTTACAAAAATTTTTAAACCAATCTTTCCCGGGCTTTCCTTCCTTAAACTGGGTAGTAAGGTGGTTTTCTTGTACATAGGTTTGAACTATTGCTTGTATCTCTGGTTTAGTGAGAGCAAACCCCCATTTTGCCATAATTTTTATCTTATCACTTAAGTCTACTTCCATTTCTTTGGTTAGAGAAGTTTTTCTTCCCTGTTTACCAAGTGAACGAGTACGTCTTCTCGAAAGAGCAGATTTGTCAATTTTAAACTGTTTAGCTGCATTTCTAAGAGATAAAGTGCCATTATCTATTAGTTTTAGGGCTGTTTCCATGTCCTTTTCATCGTAGGGGCGCTTTTTGGGGACGTAAACCTTCGGCATTATTATCAAAGGTATAAAAGCTGTCTTGTTTTTTAACTGGCACGTGTCTCGTTTTTAAACTTTGTGGTGTCTCGTTTTTGCACCTGTTATTCACGACGTCCGTGCTTGCCAACAAATAAAAATAGACTAAATTCGATATGGAATATCATAGCCGCATCTGTTACCTTGAAAACGCGATACTTGCCGAGTCTCTACGATCACGTACAGCGGCGCAACAGGAAAAGTTTGTAAATACAATTTAAAAGATTTTTTAAGCAAAATGCACAGTCAGATGCGATAGTTTTTTCTCGATGTTTGTGTTTACGTTTATTTATTATTCATTACATATTTCAATTGTATATATGTGGAAGTAATTTGTAACATATTTTTTACAATGTTATTGTTTTTTGCATTGGGAAAAATTGAATGTCTTGTTTTTGACCGAAATTTCGGCTGTCTCATTTTTGCACCACTTGACCCTAAATCCTTTTTTAAGGTAGTTCTAGACAACATAATTTAAAACAAATTTAATAAAATCAAAGCGAGTTAATATTAACAGTGCCCTAAAATTTCACAAATATGCGTTTTAATTGGGCACATATACTAAAAATAATAAGGTGCATATAAAAGTACCATATTTTCTGTAAAAAAAAATTGTGTTTTAATATCTTTGAAAGTAAAGTATAGTTAATTTAAAATAAAAAAAAATAAATAGGAGGCCATGACTTGGTATTACAGCATAAATTTTGATTTAAATAACTTTTCATTTAAACAGTTTCTTATATATATTTTTTTAAACTAAGGGCACTTTACTCCTAAGCAGTATTCAATATGTTTGTTCTACCCTGTATACCATTAAGCTTATAATAAAACTAAGTAGTAGTTATACAATTTGAGACCATGCACTAACTTTTATTAGGAATAAAATTTTCTCACAAATTGCAAATAAAAAGTTTCTTATTTGTTGCTTTTTAATGGACCACACTGTATAGGTATATAAACCAGCCTGAATAGCATGTAACAATAACTCTTTTGTAGGATAAAAGTCAATGCACACTAGACGCTCAGGTCTCGGTACGCCCACGGTTCGGTGAAATATTATACCTCCTTTTAAATGAATGACTTTGAATAAGATTTAAATATCATGTCAGATATTTATAAGCGTACCGACACCTAAACGTCTAGTGTGTAGTGACCTTTAATAACAAAATACGCCGTGAATAGTGAAGAATAAAAAAAAACGCTAACAAAAATCTATAAAATATGCGCAAGCCGCAATAACCTATTGAGTGGATACTAAAGCCGTTTAAACTGTTTACTGCTGGAAAAGGGTTCTTTAAAAATGTGCATAAAAACAAAATGACCGCCATAAGAAAAACGAAAGTTGATGATGGTATCTCAAAACCGAAACGTCGAAATTAAAATCTAAATACAAAAGTGCATTGCTTTAAAAAAGTTGCCCCAATAATGTTTTTACAGATTCCACAAATTATTTGATATAAAAAAACTACAGCACTTTTTCTAAAATGCACATTTTTAGTTTTTTCAAAATAACTCATAAACCAAACAAGATACAGCTGTCTTCCGGCAATTAGATTAACCATTGAATGACTCACAACTTTTCCCATTTAAACACCTTTCTAACTCTTATAGTTTCCAATATCCCAATACATTTCCTACCAATTTTGGACACACTGTAGAAATACATGCTAGAAATATGTTGTTCTACTAACTTGACTGTTATATTTCTTTTGTATTTAAATTTTCAAAGGTCATAAAGGGCAACTTATGGAGAGTGATTTTCTATATATATATTTGACCTTAAAACTGCATTTAGAACACATACGACGTATTCTGCAATATCGTTACCTAAAGATTTAAAAGGTAAAACTAAAAATAAATACACATATAATGTAAAATGTAGTAAAACATGTTGTGATAAGTTTATTTAAAAAATAGAACTAAATTTTAAAATAGAGATTTCACAGAGCATACGACCGGTACTTACTTTTTATAATTTAAATGACAATAAAACAATAATTTGAATGGCAGAATTAATTATTTTACCCATGCGAATAATTTTTACAGGGTGAGGAAAAAGCTTCCATAAATTTCGAAGGTTAAAATAAATTTAAATATTATTCCTAGTCAGTTCACTAAGGTGTATTATATTAGAGTGTCCCAGGCTACAAGGGTGATTTTTTTGTCGGAATTTTAAAACGCATACTCCTCTATTTTTTTCCATTTGACCCTAAAAACTTAAATATAAAATATTATTAGGATCGGATGACACCAACCCGTGCCGACTTAATGTCAAAGTTTACTTGACTGATTTTCGCTTCAAAGACGCCTTTCAGTACTAATTCGTAAACGTGATGACGGCAAGCAAAAATAGGCACTTTTGTACCCAGTTTTTGTTCGAGAAGCACACATGCTCCATTTATACGGTCAGTGTTAGAAGCAGTAGTATCACAACAGAGAATCTGCACTTTGTCTTTTAAGATTCCAGTTCGTAATGGCATCCCAAACTGCGTCCTCCTGTTCCCTTCCTGTCGAGCTGTTCAATTTAGAAACAGCAATAATTAGTTCTTTATTATCTTATGTAATATCTATCGGTAGGCGTTCTTCTTTACTTTTACGTGAATCTAGAGCTGGCAATAGTTTTTGGTCCTAGTGGACAGTTACCGTGTCCGGGACCTTGTTTTGAAAATCAACTTTTCTAGCTTCAGCCCGCACTTTTCGCATTTCCGTACGAACACTATGGATGGAGGACTTGCTTATAGGAAATTTATCCGTATTGTGCCCCAGAGCCTCAATAGTAGCTTTAATTGTAAAGACAGAATCTCTTACCCTTAACTGTCACCTGTCTAATGCGGCAACTAATTTAGGAAATATGATATTTTTCCGCATATAATTTTTACCGGGCTGAGAGGAGTCTTCTCTTGCTCTGAGCCCATTTTCTTTTAATTCTATTATTTTAAAATCAGAAGATGAGTTTTCTTGTGGTGATTCACAAGATGATGTCGATGGTGCAAAGAATAAAAATATTTAGGACGTCGCTTTTTCTCCTCGGTGAGTCTTAAACGCGTCTCTTTGTCTGTTAGTTTTTAGTCCACCCCGGCTAAATGACCTGGCCGACATGGTTCTCTTTGGCGCTGCAAAAAGATCTTATCTTCATTTATTTTAATTAACTAAAGAGCATCCGCATGTGCGATATCAAACAAATTGTTTAAGTTTGAAACAAAGTCCTGTCGACGCTTTTTAAGCACTTCTTGAGTTTTTTGGTATTTTTTTGCAATTTTCTCCAAACTTGGTATAAGTTAACTAGTTTCTTAACCCAGTTAGGTATTGATCTACTCGGTATACGTGCCTTTTCCCAATAAATAATACACTCACGAATTGTGAGATTTGCACTTTCTTTGACACTTAAATTCACTTCACGAATATTATAGAATATACCTGCCAGTACTTGCCCGTTAAAGGGTTAGTTTAGAACTGGTGATTTAATGTTTTACGTCCCCTATTAAGAATATATTCTTTTTAGAACTTTGTAACTCCACTGACATGTTGATTACACGAAAACAACGCGGTTACTAATAAAACAAACAAGTAATTACACGCAGTTAATGCGACAGTTCGCGCGCGCCGTACTATACAAGTACCGACATGTTTCCGCGCAACTCGGCACGGGTTGCCGTGATTTTAAATTAACGAAACTTTATTTTTAGATGTTTTGAGACCATTAAAAAAATAGTTTAATTTTTTTGGGACACCCTAGTGTATATACACTACCAGCCAAAAGTTTGAGACCACCTACTTTAAAGGAGGAAATTTAATTAAACTCAAAAATAAGGAAAAATGCCTAATTTATTAAGTAAGAGATTTATTCATAAATACACTTACATCAAAAATCAAACAAAAGTCTGAAAAAATATTAACCTATAACGCCAAAAAAGCTTTACATATTTTAAATAGATTTTTCGTCAAAAACCCTTCATTTTATGCCTTTTTTTACGAGTCGTGGTATACGAGCAATTGATTTATCAATAGTTTCTTGAGAAATGTTGTTCCAGCTTTTTGTAAAGCCTTCCACATGTCATTTTGCGAGGTGGGACAACAACTGCTCACATTTCTATCAAGCTCTTTTCACATTTTTTTAAAAAACCCTGCATAATTTAGAACTATGTTTAGGATCAATATCCTGTTGGAAAAAATCCGTTGCCAATTATTCTTGAATCAGACGGAATGGCATTTTGCTAAAGTATTCTTTTATACAACTCCAATTTCATTATTTCTTCGGCTCGTACTAAATTTCTGGTTCCAAGGCTTGAAAAGCAGCCCCAGACCATGATGAAACCACCACCATGCTTGACTGTTGGCACCACACAGTTTGGCATCATCTTTTCGTCCTCGCTACGTCGTACAAAAATTCGTCGTTTTAACCCAATATTTCAAATTTGGATTAATCTGTCCAAAAGACGTTTTTAAAGTCTTCTTCGGTCTAGCCTCGATTAGTAAGGGGCCATTGCAATCGTTTCTTGTAGTTTTGTGGCCTAAGCAGTGGTTTTCGATCGGCGATGCGACCAAAGAAATTAGCATTTCTTAATCGTCTTTTTACTGTAGTCAATGATACTGGTTTAGATTGGAATTTGTTTATTTCTGCGCGAGTTTCTGGTGCAGCTAGGCGTCTATTCCGCTTGGTGGTAACGACAATGAAATTACCCTCGCCAGAAGTGGTAGCTCTTGGCCTTCCTGATCGCGGACGATCTTGATTAGAGTCTCTACCAGTCTCCTGGTATCGGGTTATTTTGTTATGAACACCAGCCTTTAACAATTTAAGTTTAGAGGCAATCTTACGATTATATTTAAATTGGCCTTAATTGTGTAAAAAAATTAGAAGAGCATGAGTTTTACCACTAATTTCAGGCACTTTACCCATTTCAAATGTTTTTTACTGTACAACGACAAGCTTAGGCTGACCAAGGTAAAGGAAGAATAATTCCTTAAAAACTTAGAAAACTAATGGTTGCATCTCAAAAAATGTTTTTTTAGTCGAGGTGTAAAACATCTAATTTAAAAAAAATAATGGATTTTGGATGTATTAAAAAGTCTGACAAGGATTTTTCCAAAGCACTTGGTTTAAAAAAAAAATATATAGCTCTCTTGACAGAAAAAAATATATAACTTTCGGAAAAGATATTTTTTTTTACAAAGTGATATTTTAAGTATAGAATAAAGCAGTTATGATGAAAATGTTGCTTTATTTAACTACATTTAAGGGTCTGGTTAGTATAAGTACCTCCAATTTTTGTTTTAATAGCTAGTTTAGTACATTTTAGTGACTTTAGAAAAAAAAGGCGACAAAATAAGAGTAGAGCTTCATATAAATTTTTTCAAAATGTCATTTGTTGTCGAGTTACAAACCGTTAAAGTTCAATTTTTATTTTGGTTTTTTCGCCATATTGCATTTATTTTTTAACCAATCCAGTTGATATTTGGCACACAAATCGAGCTTTGCAGATTCTAAAATTTTAAGACAAAAGTACTTTTTTAAATATCGCCAGAGGGCACTTTACTTAAAACTTAAAATTTATTTACATCATAACTTTTTATTCTGACAGATATCGCAAAGCTGGGGGCGCCATTTTATAGACAATCAAAAACCTAAAAAATAAGGTACTCTTTATTAAAGTCAATAAACCTCGCCGTTTAGGCACCAATAGACATCACAGTTTTCATCAAGTTCAATCAAATTACGTAATTAAGATTTGCGTTTGCAAAAATCTCTTTTAAATTTTTTATTTATTACTAAAAATACAACTTTCATTTATTACGCACGATGCGTTTACAAAAGAGTATAAAACTAAACTAAAGTCTATGTCGTAATCGCCTTGTGCGTCTGGTTCCATTTCTTTTTATAGGTCGAGATAAGAAAGCTTAATGGCCCTTCATAAGTGATTAGTGGGAAAGTGACCATCAACATAATTACCTACATACATACAGGGTGTCCAGTAACTCAACCGACAAACTTTACGGGGCGATTCTACAACAAAAAATAAAAAAAAACTTTGTATAAACATATGTCCTAAACGTCTTAGTTTTTGAACTACGGGGTGTTAAAAATAAAAAAAGTTTTTTTTTAAATATTTAACACATTAGTAAATTAGGTACTAAAAAAATCTTCTAATGTCGACAAATAAATCGTACATGGTGAAATTTAAAAGTTAAAAATTTAATAAAAAAGTTTATATTTT
The DNA here is from genome assembly GCA_014170235.1 of Listronotus bonariensis. Lineage (NCBI taxonomy): Eukaryota > Metazoa > Arthropoda > Insecta > Coleoptera > Curculionidae > Listronotus > Listronotus bonariensis. The sequence continues at coordinate 29,701 of JACEGR010004763.1, read as the reverse complement.
CAAATTTATCCGTACCTAAAATGTTTCTTTAGCAGGTCTACAATGCAGTGATATTAAAATGGTAAATGTAAAAGCTGTAGTTTAAAAGTACTTACATTATACCATCACCAAATTTAACACATACTAAACTATAAACGAATTATTGCACACATAAAAGTCATTATAAAAATATTGGTATGAAACAAAAACTTTCTAGAAACCATAAAAATAATCCAAAGCAGTGTTTCTTTTACAAGTTCTACAAGGGTAAAATTAAATAAATACGTTTAGATTTCATACATAATAGAATGTCAAACTTCTCCAATGGAGCAAGGCAAAACTAATTACAAATCGTATACTATTCCTTTCGTCTTATCATCGCTATGCTTATCAAGTTTTTTTTCCGGCCCAGATAAATCCACTTTTTTTATGTGCATATTAAACTTCTCTTCCATGATTAGTTGATTTTTTATTTTCTGAAGAAGATCTGAAGTGAAAAGACAATTCACACTGGTCTTTTTAGGCAAATGAAAGGCATATTGGCCTCTTTATTGAATATCTTGAAGTGCAAATCGGCTAAAGTCTTACTTTCTTCAATATATTCTTAACTAGTGTGAGACCTACAATTATTAATTGATTGAAAATTTCTTATTGAATCATTCACATACTCAAATATTTTAATGTGGTTGCCATGTCGACCTTTTTGTCTTTCTAGAAAGAACTCTCGCGCTTTCGCACTGACTTTGTTTTCGGAGAACCGTAGTGATAACTTTGGGATGGCTACTAAAGTAGCCATGAAAAAGAATTTGCATACCCTTACCTGTTTTCCATCAACTAGAAAATGTTATGCGCTATTTGGTTTTCTTGGTTCTTCTATATTGGAATATTTGAACGTGGATTAATGGTTTTCAGATTAAACAAAATAAATTCCCTTTTAAGGTCTTTGTAATCCCAATATTCACGAAATATTTTGGTTCGCTGTAGGTCATTAAATTTTTTATCCAACACTTACATATAATATCTTCATAATTGATCAGATTTTGAGGATATAAAGTGTACTATAAGTCACTAGTGAGCTAAAGTACCCTTTAGCTCACTAGTGAATATAGACTTTAGCTCACTAGTGACTTATACTAATTCTTTATTACTTCCAACATTTCACAATTAAAAAAATAACATAAAACAACTAATATATTATACTACAATTTATTCGTGTTTATATTAACAGTAATTGTTATATTAGATTTATCTTGGACAACTTTACATTGTGCGGAGTGTTCTTCAGGAAGTCTTTCAGCACTAGTACTTACCTTGGTGCGCTCTTCACCCTGTATTCGTCTTGCAATCTCAAACTTGTTAGAGATGCAATCTTCTAAATATTCTTCTGCCACGGTAGAAGACTTCCACCCGCCATGGCGTTTAAGGTTGGTGATATCGGCCCCAGCGTTGACTAGAAGTGTCGCTGAAGATCGCCGCATGCTATGACCACTATATAAGATTTCATCAGGTAGTTGCAAATAATGAGCAACTACTCTCGGAATTTTCGAAATTTTATTTATTCCCACGCATTTCCTAGTGCATTTGCCTTTTTGAAAGTTGACAAAAAATCTTTTATGAGGCGTGTTCTCTGGCCTTAGGGACACATATTTTCTAAATAATTCAAGCACATTTACCAAAAATCCTTCTTTTAAAATTGTAAAGCTTCTCGATTTGTTCGTCTTGGTATCAGGTATAGAAACATATATGTACTGGCCTTTATCTACTATATCTTCAATACTTAAGCGAGTTAGTTCGTCACAACGGCATGCACCAGCGATTCCCAATATCAATGCAACCTATAAAAATCCGAACAGATAAATATTTAATACCAGAAACTAAAGTAAATTCATACCTTTGACATTAAGTGCTCGTCGTCAGGTGCCTCAGCCAAAAATTTTTCGATGTATTGCCTCTCCAGAATTTTTGCCTTTTTCGGTTTGAAATTTCTTGAATTGCTCTTCAAATAAGCGACAACTTTTCCATACCTCCCTATATCCACGTTCTTATATACTTTTAAGGTCGATTTTATCATTGAATACTTGGTCCACATTGATGAGGGAGCAACTTTTTCGATAAAAACAGAAAGTAAGCCATAATAACATCTTCATTTATAGTACCAACTCCTCGCCTTTTCCTCCATGCTTCAAAATCTTCAAATTCTTTATTGTACGTTAGTTTTGACTTCTCTGGAATTAAACTGCATGTCGCTACCGCAGCTTCTTCCAAAATTTCCGCAGAAACTTCACAATTTTCCATTTTGCAAAGCATTTTTATGTTTGTCTACAAAGTTGTTTACTAAACAAACCCGTAGTTATCAACAAAATGCATTACAACCAAACAAGCTTGCTTTCCAAAAATACAAAATTTTGTTGCTGGTGTTGACAATGACAAGTAACAAATAATGGATGACGTTTTCAAATTATTTTCGATATTAAAAACGATTTATACGAAAGTGTTGGATCAAATTTTGTATTAGACACGTGAGTTATTATATATAAGTCACTTAAGAAAATTACCTCTCTCGCCCTTCGGGCTCGAGAGTTAAAGTTTCCTTGCGTGACTTATATGTAATATAACTCACTTATCTAATAAATAACTATTAAAACACATTAGTCTACATTTATTTCTACAGGGTAGTAGAATAGTTTTTGCTGGACGTATTACCTTTGTTTTGGTTATTGTACCATCTGAATTTTTATAGTGCCCATGGGCGAATAAGCCTCTCTACTATTCCGTAACCTTTTCGCATTAGCCTTTTGCCGTGTTGAAGAATGTCTCAATTTTTTTCCACACAATTCCTCGTTGTTGGAAGGATCTATAACCTTCCTCTCTTTTGCCTCTAACATTCATTGATATTTTATTTAGTGTGTCAGCCTCAGTGGCTGGATTATCGGGAGGATCTGCGATACTGTCATCTGAGCCATAGGGATCAATTTCGGAATTTAAATTACTATTCTTCGTATTACCATCCATATCCGAAGACGTGTCACTGCTTGATGATAATAAAGGATCTACAGCTGTTGGTTCAGATGATTTGTTTTCTATAAATAAATGAATACCTAAATATTCATGAAGTTATATTTTTTTACCTTTTAATATTTTTTCCATTCTCTCATGGACTTTACCACCACTGGAACATTAGGTATTACAAGTGTGTTTAAATTTAATTTCAGGATCATTTACACTTTTTTAATGTAGCTTCAAGAAGGGGTTCATTCATTTTCTCTGGTTAAGTGGATTTTATTTACCAGAAAAAAAACATACATTTTTAATTTCTAAATTAATCTGTAATATTTTCTTACCTAATATAGTTATTTTTCTAACAAGTGCGCAAAGTATTACTTTCTCGCACGCAAAAGCAGTTAGACGAACGACGCGGAGCGGGGTTCGGGATAAGCTTTAAGTGCGAAAAAGATACTTTGCGCAAGTGTTAGGAACAATATTTTTTCTATGAGTATGTTAGGAAAGTAAAAACATATTATTTTTATTCTAATATATTGTAACGTCAGATAGTATTTGTCATTTTGGACTTTTATTTGTTGTTGCAATATACAATACCAGTTACATTTTATACTACATGCATGCATTACATACAAAGTAACTAAATTGTATGTAATGCATGCATGTAGAAAAAAATATGTGACAATTTGCCTTCAGTGTTTTCAATATTGTCGCAAATGTCGGAATGATATAATGCCCCCATCAAAGTTCGAAGAGGGTCGCAAATATTATTATCTAAAATAAAAAATTGTCTGCTTAAGATGCTGCTTTAAACCTTACCTAAAATGTTAAAGACTTACCAGTGAAATTATTTTCTAATGAAAAATATTCCACATTCGATGAAGTAGCAGTACTAGGTTTCTCAGTTTGTTTACACATCTTTAATATGGATCTTGAAGATTCATTATCAGTACTATTTTGATTAGTTTCAAGATTCTTGAGATTAGCAAAAATACGACTTGTACGACTGTTTGTCATCCTTAGTGCTTTGATTATTCTTTAAACTACAGAAATTTATTAAAAATGTTCGAATTCACCGAATATGGCGATATGCGGCCTATACTGTTAAAGTGCATTTATCAGTTGGAAAACTTGACATACTCAATCTGTTAAAAACAAAGCCTAAGAATTTGCAGTTTGTACTAGGAGTGAGTACACTTTTATCATTTTTTATACAAAAACCCAAAAAATTATTAAGAATTTTACGTATTGGATATTATGGTGGTAAACTTCTTAGTTTTCCAAATATGAAAAAATCGTCTATATAGTTAACTATGTGTGTGTGTTTTTTTATCTTAGCTTCTGAATATTTGGCCTCATAAACTAAAGTTTTAGCTACAGCAATAGTGTAATAGGCTTTTTAATAACTTCTCGTCTTAAATTTATTATTTCCGCTTAAACAAAATATTATTGTTTAAAAAAAGGTTTATAAAGGAGGATATTGGGATTGTCACGATTTAACATAAACATTCTAATATCGGATAATTTCACGTTTTTAGGAATATTAAGAAAAAGATCTGCACATAAAGCTTTGAGGAAAAATGTCATTTAAACTATTATTTATTGCACTGTATACGGTGTTCCATTCTTTTTAGCTGTTCAAATAATACACCCATATTGATCCGGTACGTAAATTGGACTTGATTTTTTGTAGTTTTATTACATTTTTCTATCACTGTCTTCTTCGCTCTGACCATGTCCCGTTACAAAAAACTATATGTCACTAATTTATTGGATAAATTATATAAAGCCTACAATAAAGAGCAATAATAAACCTATTCTTATTTTGTCCGGCGCATTTTAGACGACCTGCGTAATAATCACTTACCGTATCTAATCCTTCTTTCTGTACTGAAATTTCCACTGATTCTTCCTGTGGCTCTTTATACGATAAGACCTGGATGACTACCATCTGGATGACCTCGTATTTCCCATGTAAGGGCCCGAGCATTGAAGGTTTAAAAAATTGTAGTATGTAATTGTTAGGGTTTCCCTGACTTGTCTTTTTTGTGACCGATTGTTAGAATAATATTGATAAATTTTATTCAGTTTTAACTTTTTACTCAGATTTTTAACATTCTAAGCTGTTTTATGAAATGAAATAAAATAAAATGAAACGTATTTATTATTCAACTTAGGGGGAGTCAGTTCAGGTAAATTTTTGGTGTTGGATGTGAGTCAATACATTTTAAAATATCTCCTTTAAAATATGTATTCAAACCTTTAATAAAAATTCGTGAAGGAAGAACTTGTCTATATTTGTATAAGTTAGATTATTTTATGTTTTATTTGTTTTCTGGGAGATTAAATTTAAACAAAATATTATTTGGCTTTTCTCCAGAATAAAGGTTTTTTTGTTTATAGATTGAAACCTTTGTACTGTAAGTAACTTAATATTGAATATTTCATTATTTTATTTCTTTTAAAGTAATAATAACTTTTATTATATTGGGTAAGAGCAGAATAGCTCTTCATAATGTATAAAAGTTTTAATGTTCTTAAAATGTTAAATAAACTTTTTAATTTTATTCTCGAGAAAAGCCAAATAATATTTTGTTTAAGTTAGATTATTTCCTAATGCTTCACAAATTTCAACAGGTTATTTTGGCTCCGGTAACTCATGTACAAAAGTAATTCGTTATTTTTTTATCTTAAGTAACACTACACATGTAATGTGGCAACCTGCGTCTTTAATTTTTAAAATCAGCATAAACAGTCACAGTATCATCTATCGTCGGCTTAACATAAGTTTGGTGAGATGCATCATCATATTTTACAGGCGTACTAGTATAAAATTTGCGCCCTCGACTTACACAGTCAAACGAACGAGATCGAGAACAGTCCCGACAAAGTGACGTTTTTGCTTCCAGCAGCCTGTGGCTCGTAGAAGCAAACAACGTTTGGGTTTGGTGAGTTAGAGATTACTCGATATACTTGAATAACCGATTTATTCAAAGCAAACGCTGGCAACCTAACTAACTACATATTGGAGAAATACATACATTTATAATATTTTTAGGTAATACAATATATGTCACCTTAAGATAAAATACGGTACAATTAGTAGTCATCATAAAATAATAGATAAACTACGAGAAAATTTCTAATACATAATTTACCAGAGATTATCGTTAAGATAATTTACGGTATAAAAATACTATGCGAAATATAATATGATAAAATTCGACAAATAATAATAATAAGCAATATACCGAGATTTATCTCTTACACCTACGCTTACTGTCTCTATTACATTTGGTTTACAGGATGGCACAAGCATAATTGGTTGGCACAAATATAATTACAAGAAGACTGGTTTCGGCTTATATGTCTAAAATTAGAACGTCGTTAAAGTTCTTTTTCTAAACGCCTAATCCTTTCTGCTAACCTATTTCGTTCGGTTTCAGAACTAGGGAAGTGTGCCTGAGATGGCATACTTATTTTAAGTAGGAAATATATAAATATGGAATAAATAAAGCAAGTTCTCACAAAACTTAAACGGCTTTTCTATTAACAAAGGAAAACATATATTAAAAAACATGGTATGCTATCTCATCAAAGTAACAATTAATGAGATGGCATAATAATGATAAAAATATGAAACTAGCTACAAATTTTACATTTGAACATTTTTGTCTTTCTGTCTAACCCAGCACATTCTGCATGGGCCCATTTTTTACAGAAGTGACACTGGAACCATAATTTACTTGATAGAGACCAGGAGTCAGGTTTATTACAATAAATACAAGGCGTGTTCTCCTCATCTAGGTCATCTTTGACGTCAAAACCCTCGGCCGGCTCATCCTTCATCTTCATCCTCCATAACACATTTCTTATTCATGGTTCTAGCCGACTTTCTTATTATACCTTCTTTTTTTTGTGCAACTTCGTCCCGCTCATCCTCTCTACCAATTTTCTTCTTCACAGTTTTCGCCGCCTTTCTCAACATAACATCTTTCTTTTGTGCTTCCTCATATTTTAATTTTTCAATTTTAGGGGTTGCTGTTAGATTACCATATGACCCTTTTTTTCTTTTTTGTCGCACTATCTCTACGACTTTTGGCATTTCCTCAATTGATAGGTCAAGATTTGTTCTTGGAGAAATGTTTTAAGAACATGATGACGTACGTGGCAAAACTAAGGTTTAAGAGGAATAGTTACCCCAGTAAAACGTTTTTCCTAAATAACTTGGGTATTTTATAAGATTTTTAAATTCGGTCTTCACTGAGCGGTTTGGAATATTATTGTGTAGGCCGCTCTGGAAGCACTTTTTTCATTTTTTATTTTTTTTTCAACAAGAAAAAAATAGAAAAAGTGACTCCAGATCGGCCTAGATATAATAATTTTATTAAGAATGGCGAAAGAATGAAATTTCCATTTTCACTAGAAAGCTTTTAAAATCAGAAAAACAAAAATGCAAAAAATTTGGAAATAAATCAGTAGGCTCATCTTAAATTTGTACATGTGTCAACAATGTTTCAATCCCCACTACGCATAACTTCGCGAGACGTCAAGTGCAGCCTGCATTGCGTCGCGCTCGGCCGACTTGGTGAGCACTGCTAGTATGTTTCTAGCTGCGGAAAGGGATAGAGTTTGGATACTTTTTTGCAAATTAGGATTTTTCCGACTGTGAACTTATGTTTGTGATTTATTAACCTTTTAATTACACATGTTTCTGTAAGACACTTTTATTAGGCCAATTCGTGGTAAAATATTTATAATTAGATCCGGAATTTCGTTGAGGTTTTTTCCAACTACTCGGGCACATACCCCTCCATGCATTAAATCACTGAAAAAATCTTTTTATAAATTAAATATAATATGTATTAGTAAAAATAATTACTATTCTGATTTTGTGGTTACTGGCTATAATATTATTCTGGTTGAGTCATTATATTTTTACTTTCTTTTAGGATTTATTCTATTTTGGTAATCTTATTAGGCATATTTTGATTTTTTTAATTCAAAGAGGCAATAACAGTTTTTTCCTCGAATTAGGGTTTTCGGATTATTTGCATTCGAACCTAGAGAAATAATAAACATTTTTCTTATATATTGTACGAGAAAACAAAAGCCAAATAAAGAACGATATAAGTGCTTTATCATATACGTATGTATACAGGGTGTTTTAGAACTATGGGATCAAGCTTCAAGGTGTAATTTCTTATGTTATTTTATGAAAAAAGTTCTTATAAACATATGTCCGGAGTTGCTTTTTACTGAGATACATAAAATTTAAGAAAAAAAAACAGTTTTTCCAAATATTTTTAATATGCTTGGGCCGATTTGGATAAAATTTGGTACATTTATTTAAAGTAGTAAGGCGCATATTTATTGCTAATCATATTGTTATTATTGGGTCCAGTGGCGTCTTAGTGGGCACCGCAATTTATATTATTAAGCAAAAAAGCACGCAACTGACTACGACTACAATTTTATATTTTTACGTTTTTATATTTTTTTATAATTAGGCAATTAATAATACAACTTTTTAGTCTTTTGTATTTTCTTCGTATCTTGATTTGTTTTCGAGAAAAAAAAATTAAAGCCACTTTAAGTTATTCTATAAAGTATTAGTAATTTATTTTAAGGGAAATAATTGTTTTATTTTAATTTTTTGCTTTTTATATTATGTTGTCTATGGCTAGTTTTTGGAAGAAATTATAGTAGCTTAATAATTTTTGCTAGATAACAAAGGTAGATACAAAAAATAAAGAGAATAAAAAGATGTATTATTAATTGCTTATTTATAGAAAAATATAAAAACGTCAAAAATGTCAAAGGCGTACTTTTTTCCTTAATAATATAAGTTGCGGTGCCCACTGAGACGCCACTGGACCCAAGAATAACAATATGGTTAGGGCTAAAAAATATTTAGAAAAAAAACTGATTGTTTTCTTAAATTTTAACGCCCTGTATCTCAGTAAGGAAGCAACTCTGGACATATGTTTATAGGAACTTTTTTCATAAAATAACATAAGGAATCACACCTTAAAGTTTGATCCCATAGTTCTGAAACACTCTGTATAGAGAAAGCAACGTATTCGCTTTGAAAAATATTTTTTTTCACAACAAAAAATTTTCTGTCTGTGTGTGGATAGGTGTTTGTGAGTGTGTTTACTCGATAATTTTTGAACCGTTAAACCTATCGATTTAAAATTTGGTACCAAACTTTTTGCCACAAAATCTCGGTCGAGCTCGTCAATAGGCAAAATCGGCGTGGTGTTTTTAGGGGGTTAGAAAATAATAAAAAAAAACATTACCTTACTTCTATTTGAGCTGAAATTTTTAGCATTTTGTTTGTCCGGGATGAAAAATTAGGTTTTTTGCTATTTGTTTAAAATATTTTTTAAAATGGAACTGACCATTTTTTAGCGTACCTAATCGAAAAATTTTACATTTAAATTGCGCAACTTTGTTTTAATTTAACCAACTTAAATCTGATACAATAAAAGTAGCAATGCCAGTGCAATGAATTTGTTACATCTTGCATAAATAGGGCCGGATTTAGGTATATGGGGGCCCCGGTGCCACGAGCGTGTGGTGGCCTCCTCATTAAAAATAAAGTACGAAAAAAAGTAAACTTGAAGACCTAAGAAGAAAACATTGAAGAAAAAAAAGGTCCTCAATACTACTAATAACAACATTTTAATTTTCTAAATTGTACCTTTCTTTCCTTTTCTTTTTCAGCGGTGTGGGGGCTCTTAATTTGTGGGGGCCCCGCCTGCCCCTCCTTTAAATCCGACCCTGCGCATAAAAAGTAGAGAAAAGTATTATATCTTGAGAGCCCAATCCGTATCGTTCTTCAATGCAGTTTTGGGTGCTGATAATAAAAGTGTTCTCTCCAAACAGGCAATCATTTTTAAAGTGTTTTGTTCTTAAAACATTGTAAAAATTCTGTGTTCTGTGTAAATACATTACTAGTGTAGTTCAGGTGCGTAATAATAGGAAAGATAAAGACTGGAAAAAGCGTTTTTATGGAAAAAAAATCGCTAAATAAAAGAAACAGACGGTTCATTGGCAACACTAGCCAAGAAGATAACAGTTCGTAAGTATAATTTTAATTTTACAATACAATTATCATTTGTGGCGAAAGGAGGGGGCTAAGTCCCCCAAGAACAGAACGATCAGTAAATCAACGAGTCGCATTTACTCTAGTAGCAAAATTTTTGAAAATTCCAAATGGTTTAGATACTATGAAATCCTGCACATACCACGGATCGTCCCCCTTGTCATAAATAGCTAAACTTATAACATGGCCCACAAAATGATTATTTTCCTTAGGTTCTGGACTATTAGTAGAGTTTACCTTATGTTCTTTTTCCACCACCTTTACACCTTTGTTACTTTTACACACCTTGTGCCAATGTCCTACTTTACCACACCTGGTACACCTCGCATGTTTTGCTGGACACTTTTCTCTTAGATGTTTTTCCTTGCCACAAACATAGCAACTAGCATTTTCTTGTTTTACTGTAGCTTCCCGAGTAGTTTCCCTCTTTTAAAAGTATGGCCTTTCCCTCTATTGTCTTGTCTAACTGCATGCACTGCGACTGAAGCACCACCATATAATATTGCTTCTTGTTGAGACAACATTTCAGATTGTCTGGCTGATGTGACAGCCTGTTTTAAAGTTAAATTTGCTTCTAACTGCAGCTTTTGACTAGTGCGTTTGTCTCTTATACCAATAACTATTCTATCCCTGATTAATTCCTCTCGTAGGGCCCCAAAATCACAATTTTCTGAGAGTGAATGTAGAGAAGTCACAAAACTATCCATTGACTCACCCTGTTGCTGTATTATTGAATTAAATTTGTACCTTTCAAAGATTACATTTCTCCTGGGAATAAAATGTTGATCGAAAGCCTGCAGGGCTCCTGCATATGTAGTAGGCGCTTGCGGCCACTGTGTTATTATATGCTCACTTTCTTCCCCCATTATGTACAGCAAATATCTATTTTCTCGGCATCACTTTTAAAGTTCAACCCCGACACACCCATGTATCGTTCCAATCGTTTTTTCCAATTCGGCCAGCTTTCCGGTACCGCAAAATTGAAATTTTTAGGAGTGGCTACGTTTAAGCTCAAACCTGCCCCGGTATTTGTAACCGTCGCTGTGGTACCAGCACTTGCATTAGTCGTAGACATTTTTCCGGCTTTTTACTATTGGAAAACTTAAAAAAGTTTTTCTTTGCGCGCCAAAATTACCCGACACGGCGTCACCCGTACGTCAGCTAAACGTTTTGCCTTTTTTCACGATGATTTCTTCCCGCAACGTTATCAATTGCACCTGTCTCGGTTCGTTAACACTTCATTTCATTTATCGCTGCCACCATGTTGTATTATGACCGAGGAAATTAAGAAAAACGCACAGATTTTACCGAAAGACTTTTATTCAGACAAGTTAACATTTTCCGAGACCTACATCAACTCTTACAGTCTAGCCAACATTGTTCCTTACATTCTATTGGTAGCTTGCTTACAAATGCAACTCTTAGTTACGACTTCTTTACAGAGATGGCACTACTGATACAACAACAATAATGAAATATTTTTAAATTACCCAACGAAAAACGTACTCAAATACATTTAAAATGATCCAACGTTTATAACTCTCTTAGCTAAACGCCCGCACAGTTCGCCGCGTTAGGCTTAGTGACCTTGTTTTTCTAACATATACTGGTACAACTACAACACAATTTCCAGCGGTTTCTTATAGTCGATTTCCTTTAAAGGATTTTTTTCTAATGTCCTACAATTATTACTTCCTGAGATATGCTACCTATCCACCTATAATGAAATATCCTGTATGTAAAGTTACTATTTAGCATATTTTGCAAAGCTTTTCTAGTGCATAAAATGCTAATATTCATATAATCGTACAAATTAATTCAACTTACCATATTTCTAACAATAGCACAAAACAAATTATTTATCCCATAAATAATAATAAGTTTTCTAAATTAACTCGATTGCGCTTAAACAGTCTACATCAGTCGTATAAGAAATAATAGGTTTTTTATGTTAAACTACATTATCCAAAATGTTTTCTTTAAATTCTTTAGTAACCTCGTATTTTATCTATATTTTATTTGGTAGTGTTGTAATATATTATGTGGGGTTTTTATATAAAAACATGAGATTATTAAGATTTGCATGGCACAACAATGGATTTATGATACCGATTTTGCCATTTGTGGGCACTGCTTATTTAACTTTGTTAACGGGAGATATAAGTAAGTATTACTATTTACATTAGGACTAGCTAAGTAGTAAAATGTACCTAAATATAACTCTGTTAGGGCCCTATCGATTTTCATCCGTTCTAAAATGTTAAGATAAATTAGCCACCGCATTTATTTATTTATGGACGGGTACGATTAATTTGTAACCAGAAATAACTAAAACACTTAAAAGAAAAAACTTGCTTTTTGGGAAAGTATTTGGCGTATTTGTTTTTATAATAAATAATAGTTTAAAAAACTAAAAAACACGCTTTTATATGCAACCGAACTAAAAATTAGAAAATAATTTTTCATTACAAAGAGTTTGTCACTTCAGAATAAAAGCGTGGGGTGCATTTTACTACTTTTTTTCATAACGTTTCCCTCATAGATATTTGCAAATACAATAATTATAACATTTAATATATTAAGCACCCCACGCTTTTATTCTGAAGTGACAAACTCTTTGTAATGAAAAATTATTTTCATATAAAAGCGTGTTTTTTAGTTTTTTTAAACTATTATTTATTTTTCATTTTTAGTTCGATATATAAATTAGTTTTTTAAAAATAAATGCTCCAGTTTATTCACTAAAAAGTCCTTCGCCATTTTGTCAAGAGTAGTATTAGGACACAGAGGATCTGTAAAGGAAATTATTTATCCTGGCGGTCCTAATCAGGATAACGGGATACTATTTTATAAATTATTGCATTGTCATCGGTCCTTGATACGTGTGCAAAGTTTCAAAGAAATTGAATCGCTGGGAGTTGGTAAAAATTAGGCTCAAAGATTCCGTTACATAGATAGATAGATAGATAGATAGATAGATAGATAGATACAACCCAAGCTAATAAAAGCGTGTTAAAAATGAAAAATATTAACAAATTTGAAACGTTTGTTTCCGCGTGCAGTGATTTTGAAGGTATAATGGCCGCCGACTTTAAAAACGTGAGTTGTAGGAAAGCGCTTTTAAGTTCTGAGCACTAAAAAACTAAAAAATTGTCATGAAACGTTTATAAGAATCATGGGTGCGGCGTAAATATTAAAACAGCTGTATCATCGGTAATTTTGCGTCGATTCATTCCTTTTTACATAATATTCTTAAAGTGTTTTTTCTTTAAAAGCTAAATAAAAAATGCCGAATACAACCCTAATAATCGCAACCTGCCTGATATAAGCACTCAAATTGATGGTATTTATTTGGGTACATAAAAGCAAACAATTTAAAATAGGTATCAGGAAAACTAAAAATCGACGGTTTGGTGGCAAGTCTACCACCGTTGTCAAGATAAAGTTTATTAAAAACAAAAAATTAAAAAAATTAACTATTATTTAGGTTTTAAATTAATTAACAAAAAATGTGACATTTATTTTCAAAAGACTTTTTAAAATCTCCTAAAAATAAAGCCTAAATCTTAAATTTTAAAACCTAAATAATGATTAATTTTTTTAATTTTTATTTTTATTTAATTGTCCTTTAACAACGGTGGCAGACATGCCACCGAAACGTCGACTTTTAAATTTCTTTTACCTATTTTAAAATTTTTGTTTTTTTTTGGGGTTTTTGTTAATTTTGTTTTAGAGAAAAGATCCTAATTGGCGTGTACCCAAATAAATAGCATCAAATAAATGAATCCGCCGAACCAATACAGAACATATCTTTAATTTAGGAATCAGCACAAAAGTCACATGGGCTTAATTGTACAAGAAAGTTTAGTATTACTGTCTTTCAACGAGATATGTTACTTGTTACCATGTTGCCAAGCTACCTATAATTTACGATGCCTTTCGGAAGAAAAAATAGGATATCCTGAAATAAGTTTAAAACGAAAACAACTATATTATTAATAATACTAAGCTAGATGTTTTAAAACTCTAAGAATACCAAAATAGGTTTATAAAAGAAAGTGTACCACATTTTTACTAGGTATTTCTTATGGCGTGGCCAAAATTTAAATATTGGAAATGGTAAATCTCATTTTTTTAAATCAAACACCTTGTATATTGTTTTTTCTTTAAATTTTAGGAATTAAAATAGGATAAATTTTTTAGCGTTTTGGTTAGGGTGTCTCTAAAAGGTGCGGAAAAAAGAGCTACTACAAATTCTTGAGGTTAAAATATACAACATATCTTAGTCCAGAAGTGGAAGATACAGGGTCTAACATATTTATTCTGGTTTTGATTTTTGTACATAAATTTGTCTTTAATGGGTGTATTTTTAGAGTATTTGGTCAGAGTGTGTTTTGGGAAGTGAGAAATACAAATCTGCTATGTGCGCTTTTTCAGGTATCTTTCAAAATTAAAAACGAAATATTTTTTAAACCACTTTGTATGTAATTTTTTAACACACATTTTTATTCATTAACGTAATAAAAAAAGGTATACGTGGAAAAAGTTGATTTAGGCCGGCGTTTTTAAGATATCGGGATTTAAAAAATTACTTCCTGTTTGGCCAGGTTTAAGCTATATATATATATTTTTTCATTAATTTTACCACTTGTATCTTAAAAGGTAAGCCATTAAGGACATAGGTTTATTTGAAATTTCCTTTTTAAAATCACCTTCACATTCATACTCTTAACGATTAGCATCTTATTATGTATAGTTTAGACCTGGCCAAATAGGAAGTGAATGTTTTAAATCCCGGATATCTCAAAAACGCCTGCCAAAATGTTTTTTTTGAATTTCTGCTTTAATATCTGCACTTTGTCCGTCAATAATTTGGTTGACCGCATCAAATGCAGAAAAGTTTTTCTTTCGACCTTATTAATCCATAGCTCAATTTTAGCAATAAACGCTCTGATTTTATCTTCATATGCAAATATGTTGCTCATGCCTTGCAACTTCAAATTTCCTGATCCTTGCAGTTGAAGGTTCAATTTATTTATTTGCGCAAAAAAGTCAACCAAATAAGCAAAACGTATTTTATATTCGGGCTTACAGAACTGATCTAGCAACTATTTGTTTTCCTTATTAGTTAAGAATATTTGTACTTCCTCTCTTAGTTCGTACAACCTCGACAACATGTTTCCTTTTGAAAGCCAACGAACTTCAGTGTGGAAAAGCAGAGTTTTGTGTTCAGAGTTCATGTCAGAACACAACTGTTTGAATAGACGAGTATTGAGTGTGCTCTTTTTAATAAAGTTAACTACCTTTATAGCTGTTTTCAGAGCTATAGTAAAGCATTCCGGGAGTGTTTTGGCAGCCAATGCTTGACCGTGAATAACGCAGTGCGTCGTAATTGCGGATGGATTTTTGGTTTTTACCAATGCTGCAAGACCAGAGCGAGAACCAAGCATAGCAGGAGCACCGTCAGTACAAAACCCGGCAAGCCTTTCCCACATAAGTCTATGTTTCTCCATATATTGACTTATTGCATTCATAACATCTGCACCTTGCGACGTCGTTTTCAGTTCTTGAGAAAATAATAACTCTTCTTTAAACATTTTATTGTCCTCCAAAATCGAATAAATACTAGTAATTGACAGCATTGCGAAACATCCGTAGACTCATCACATTGTAATGCAAAATAAGGGCTGTTTTCAATCTTGTCAATAACTTGGTCTTCAATATCAGTTGACATTTTTAAAATGCGCGACTTAACTGTGTCATTAGAAAGGGGTATTTCACGAATTTTCTTTTGAGCTTCCGCGCCTAAAAGCTCTTCCGCAACTTTAAGCATACAGGGCTTTATTAAAGATTCGCCGATTGTGTGTGCTCTTTTCGATTTGGCAATCAATTTTGAAACTTCAAATGATGCAGATAATGTTTTTTCAGATGTTGCATAACTTGTTCCACTGGGTCCAAGTTTAATTTTTTTAAGATTTGTTAGTTTGCCTTCAAAAAATTCTCGCGAACTGTTACAAAACTTTGGATGCACTGTCTTCAAATGACGTTCTAACTTTTCCGGTTTTAAAGCGTCATTAGCAAGAACACTTGCACATAAAACGCATTGCGGTCTAGTTTCTCCATTAATTTCTATGGAAGTAAAGCCCAGCTTAATATAGTCGTCGTTATATTTTCTTTTTGGAGGCATTTTTCTGAAAACGAAGTTTTAGTGATAATATGGACTGGTATAAGATAATAAAAATGTGTTGTTTTGACAAGCTTTTATTTGTGAGGTCTATGGCCAGCTGTGGAAATGACGGTTAAACAGTAACTGGGTGGATCTACGTCATTGGTTCTAAGTTCAGATCAATGACGATGTGACAGGAAAATGAGTTTAATTGATAACAATGACAAAGCTATGAAATAAAATTTATTTAATGTTCCATGTAACCACAGGAATAAAGCCCATTTTTTAAGAAATCATGTTTTTTAATCATAAATTGCTGCCATTTTACATAAATATACGTATGTGTACCTACACTATAAAAAAAGGTTTTACCCCTGTAGAGTCTGGCAAACGGTTCTTGTCACTACTCATTTTTACAAAATCTTTATATAGCAACAATTTCAAACTGTCATTTCAGACAACTGACACCTAACAAACTAATGGGAATGACGGTAACACAGTACATAAGAAGAAACCTAGCAGATTTATAATGTGACGAAAATAAAGTAATTACTTAACTACGTAGTATTTATATCTGGAATAGTTAATTACTATAACTAGCTTCGTAGATTAAGGATATTTGCTTTTTGCTGTCGAACTTTAAAAATTAAACTGCTAAGGTTGTATGGTGGGTATAGGGATCAAATTCTAGAAGAAACTAATTTTCTTATTGCCGACGTTTCGATTTATTTTTAAATCATCATCAGGGCTCTGTAATACAATGGAAAACACTTTTATAGTTTTAAAATATATGCTTTTTTTTCCCTCCTTTTTCCTTTGCCCCCTCTCTATATAAATAAAAAACAAAAGAATTCCCTAGAATGCACACAACCATAATTTCGATTTTGGGGGATGTGTAGTTTTGGATAAGCAACTTTTTTATCTAAGAGACTATGCAGTGAGATGATAAATATTAAAAATATAATACCGTTAATTTTAGAAGAGACACCGAAAACTTAAGTAATGCATATAACAACATTATTTTAAAATTGCCGCCTTCTTAAACTTTCAAACATAATAATATTAAAGTACCCATATATTTATAGAATTTTTTTTCACAACACTAGTACCTTTACGATAACAGAGAGATACCCATCAGTACTGCTTTAGTCTTGATCCAAAAAGATCGTTTTAACTTTGTGGTTGTTTTAAGTGTTTTTTTTTTTTTAACTATTGTTGCCGTTATTTTTATGTGTATCTACATGCATCCTGTAATGTCTTTATATTATATTCATTTACGTGAAGAAACAACTTCTTGGTAAGTTAAAAACTGTTGCCTTAATTTTAATTGTTGCTGTGTCTGTTTGTGTTTTTTTGTGTTTTTTTTTGCCTTTTCTTTTATATAATACCTTTATGTTTAACATCTTACCACAAAAAGAAGGAAAAGAATGGGTTTTTGGGCCGTCCGTGGTTGCTGCAAACTTTGATTTTTTACTTAAAGGTTATGTTGACGCCCTTTTACAATTGACATTTAATTTTTTCCTTCAAACCGTTTTGTTGCTAGCAGTTTCTTTTTAACCCAGAAGACTGCAACAAAACGCGCCTATTAGGATGGCTTCGCGGACCACTTGGATTGCCTTCAGAGACCACTAGTGGTCCGCGGTCCACCGGTTAAAAACCACTGGTCTAGGTTCTAGGGGGTCTCTTGACTTTGGGGCCCTATCGATTACTGTTAACGCTTTTAGCTCTTCTAGGTTTCCGGGGGCGCGGGCGGTTCGGCGGATTGGTTAGCCAGTAATAATGATAGTATGCATCTTCGGACAGCCCGTCTTCAAATATCTTCTTAAATTCTTCAAAATCCCACTCTGTTTTATAGTCATAGTACAGGACTCGCAACTCGTACAAATAGTTTCTAACAAGCTCTTGTGGCCTTTGCGCTCGTTCTTGAAGTCGTTTTAGCAGCGTCCTTTTATAGTCCTTGTCCTCAAATTTCGCCTTAAAGTCTGCGTAAAGGTCTTCCCATGTGTTGTTCGGGTTTTGGGCCATGTAGTCCTTGAACCATATGTTTGCGGCACCATCCAGAAAAGTTTGGAAATAAGCTATTTTGAAAGATTCATCCCATCCGTTTGCAATGGCCGTTCATTCGTATGCTCTCAGGTGGTCCACTCCGCTACTTTTACAGGGCTGGAATGTGGACGAGAACTATCTTTTGGACCATGAGACCGGTGGACAATAAAACTATCTTTTTCTTTCACTATAAGACTTCAGGAACTATTTGACTAACTAAATTTAGTACGGGCATACCCCCCACTAGGGGTAGCCGGTACAGGGCTTAACTAAAACTTTAACTTTATACTGGACTTTACTTTTACTATCTACTTCTTATCTAATATTTTTTAAATTTCTTTCTCAACTTCTCCCTCCTTTTCTTCAGTTCTTTCATTATACCCTACTCTTTTTTGACGCAGACTAACTTGTTCTATACTTATTTTCGCCCTCCTTTGCGATCTTTCTTTATCTCTTTTTGCTTTCTAACTTTTATACAACTTGTCAATTTCCTCAAAATCATCAATGACTTCTTCATTTTCTTCTTTCGAATCATTTACTACAAAGTGTTCAGTATATCCTCCAATCACATACTTTTTGAATACTTTCGTATCTGTATCCGATCTGGTGCGTCTAACGTATACTGTTTTTTCCACTAGTACGCCATTATATTTACTTCCTCGTCTCATTGCTCCGATTTCCAACTTGTATTTATCGCTCCCAAGGTAGATATCTAAGTCAGGAAAGAACATAAGATTTGGTCCCTCCAAGCTGACCAATTTATCCAGTTCATCAATTTCAGGACTACGTTCTAATGATTCCATACGACCATCGAAAAATTTCACTCTCCACATTTCTTTTCAAACAGATGTAAAAACTACCTCAAGCAGGAAGCTTTTTTAGCTTTTCTACTCGCAACGGCCATTTTGTATAGATTATTTATATGTCCGGCGCCTCCACCATATGTGACAACGTATTTTTCTTTAGCCAAATACGTCGCCTGGGGTGCGTAACTCGGATAGGGTATTGGACACTTTAAATTCCCTAAATAAATAAATATATATATATATATATATATATATATATATATATATATATATATATATATATATATATATATATATATATATATATATATATATATATATATATATATATATATATATATATATATATATATATATATATATATTGCACCAAATAACATTAGAACTTTACCAGTATAATACTTTTAATATAAACATCCCCTTTCTTCCCTTAAACTATGTGCAAAATTGTGTTCTCTTTAAATATTAAATATTCCAGTGTTTGTTTTGCATTTCTACACGACCCAACTTGTTTAATGTTTTTATTTTTTTATTATTATAACAGTAACCTAGAAAATTGTTTAATTTATACTTTTTAAACCTTGACACCTTACGTCTATCTTTGTTTAGCAAAATTTCCAATCTTAAGCTAACCTAAATGTATACTTATTTTAAAATTCCCAAAATGTATACTAGGTGTTCACAATAGTCCAGGAAACATTAAACCATTTTTTGTAAAATTAACTTGTGAAAAAATTCCATTAAATTTTGAGGCCGATTTAGGTTTTGCTCATTCAGCTATTTCTGAAAAATTGTATTTAAAACATTTTAAATATTTAAAATTGCAAAATAATGATTTGTATTTAAAAGATTATGTAGGTATTACTTTTAAACCAATTGGATTTTTAATGTTAAATATAAATTTTGAAGGTAACGATTATATTTTAAAAACCTATGTTGTTAAAAATGGTTGTCCTTCATTAATAGGGCGAAATGGTTTAAGTATGTTAAATTTAGGCCTATGTAGGGTAAATAATATTTCAAATAATGACAGTTATGATTGTAAAAGTACAAATCAAAGTTATTCTGTAGGTGTAGACTCATCTACCAAGCTTTCAGATTTATTGTTAAAATATTAAGATATTTTTGATTCTACACTTGGCACGTTTAATAAATTTAAAGTTTCTTTAAATCTAAAATCGGAAGCTTATCCAAAATTTTTCAAGGCAAGACCGGTACCTTTGCGATAAAACCTAAAATAGAGCAAGAATGGGAGCGTCTTGTTAATATCGGTGTCTTAATTAAAACCGAATTTTCTGATTGGGCAACTCCGATAGTGCCAGTTTTAAAACCAAACGGAGGAATTCGTATCTGCGGTGATTTTAAAATTACGTTAAATTCGCAATTAGAGATACAACATTTTCCGTTACCGCGTATTGAATATTTGTTTGCAAAATTAGTAAGGTTTTGTTGATTTGTCGGAGGCATATCAACAAATTTTATTAACTGAAGAATCTAGAAAACTCGTTACAATTTCTACGCATAAAGGTCTGTTTTCGTACACCGCCATTTTTCAAAATATTATGGAACAAATGTTTATAATACCGGGTGTCGTTTGTTTTTTAGACGATATACAGGGTGTAACTAAATAAGTGTAAAACATTTAAGGAGGTGGTTCCTCATTGAAAAATATGAAAAAAGTTTCTATAAACATGGGTCCAAAAATGCATACTTTCCAAGATACAGGGTGTTAAACTTTTTAAATAAAATAGGATTTTTGTAATTATCTTGAATACCCTGTAACCGATTTTCTTGAAATTGTTCAGTGTTATTTCTAGTAATAAGGACCAAAGTTAGGCATAATTAAATTAAAATTATTAAGTCCAGTGGCGTCTCACGGGACATCTTATCGAAAATAATTGTAAAAAAATGTACGCCACTGACTTTTTTGTAACTTTTTATTTTTTATCTCTTGAAATTTGACTTAATACTAATTGTGTGTTGTTGCTCTGTTCTTAATTTGTTACTTTAATAATTGACTTGTTATTAAAATGGCATACACAAATGAGGAAATGGCTGATATGCATTACGTTTACGGTCTGTCGCAGGGGAATGGGTTAGAAGCTTCTAGAAGATATGCTGAAATGTATCCTCAACGGCAGCATCCTTTAGATAGAATATTTGCTCGACTTCATCAACGATTACGAGAATATGGTTCATTCGACAAAAGAACGCAGGATTGTGATCGCCATCGAGATATACGAACACCACAGCTTGAGGAAGCAGTACTTAATTTGATTGAAGAACAACCTACTACCAGTACTAGAAAGATTGCTTTCCAGCTAAATGTTGATCATATGACGGTATTTCGAATTTTAAAGGAACAACTCTTATACCCTTACCATCTGCAACGAGTATAGGCACTGTTACCGCGAGACTTTCCGAACCGTCTTGAATTTTGCAATTGGATGCTGGTAATGATTAGAAGAAATTGTGAGTTTCTGAAGACGATAGAATTCACAGACGAATGTAGTTTTTCTCGGGACAAGATTATTAATTTTCATAATTACCACATATGGGCTGATGAAAACCCTCACGCTATTGTCGAAACTAACCATCAAGAACAGTTTTCTCTTAACGTGTGGCTCGGAGTTATTGGGGATTATTTAATTGGGCCTCACTTTCTACCTCCTCGATTAAATGGTGAGGCATACTTTCAATTTTTAAGAGAAGTGCATCCAGTACTGCTGGAGGAAGTTCCTTTGGGCGTCAGAAGGGATGTGTTTTTATGCATGATGGGGCTCCCGCCCATTTTAGTCAAGTAGCACGTCAGTATTTAACTGAAACATATGCAAATCAGTGGATAGGTCGAGGAGGACCACAGAACTGGCCCGCTCGATCCCCGGATCTCAATCCTCTCGATTTCTCTATTTGGGGCCATTTACAGCATTTGGTTTATCGTACTCCTGTTCGCGATGTAGAGGACTTAAGAAACCGCATCATTGATGCGTGCAGGGTAATCAGAGAGACTCCAGGACTATTTGAGCGAATACGGGGCTCAATGCGCCGACGTCTAGACGCATGCGTAATGTCTGAAGGTAGACATATTGAACATTTACTATGATTTCTACATGTTGTGTGTTTTGTTATTAATAAATTAATTTTGTTTATTACCCTTTAATCGTTTAATGCAGGTACTAACTACAAAATAACAATAAATCCAGTTCGCATTTATGACGATGTATCTCTGTAGTTGTTCGTAAAATAATAAAAGTCAGTGGCGTAAATTTTTTACAATTATTTTCGATAAGATGTCCCGTGAGACGCCACTGGACTTAATAATTTTAATTTAATTATGCCTAACTTTAACCCTTATTACTAGAAATAACACTGAAAAATTTCAAGAAAATCGGTTACAGGGTATTCAAGATAATTACAAAAAACCTATTTTATTTAAAAAGTTTAACACCCTGTATCTTGGAAAGTATGCATTTTCGGACCCATGTTTATAGGAACTTTTTTCATATTTTTCAATGAGGAATCACCTCCTTAAATGTTTTACACTTATTTAGTTACACCCTGTATTGGTAACGGGACGAAACAACCGTAAACATATGGAGCGCCTGGAAAAGGTTTTTTAGCGTCTTCAGGAATGTGGTCTTAAAGTAAAAAAAAATGCTTTTTTTTAAATTCAGTAAACTATTTAGGTCATGTAATTGACAAGAAAGGTCTTCATACTTCTGAAGAAAGAGTTCTTGCAGTAAAACAATGTGCAACTCCCAAAAATGTTACCGAGTTAAAGTCATTTTTGGGCATGTTGAACTTTTATTGTAAGTTTCTTCCGAATGCTTCGTCAGTTTGAAAACCTCTTTATAGTTTATTAAAAAAGATGCCAAATGGCAATGGTCTCGTGAATGTAAAAACAGTTTTAAAAAGGCCAAAGAAATGTTATTATCTGCAACAGTATTAACACATTTTGATCCTAGTAAAAAAATTAAATTACCTGTCGATGCAAGTCAATTTGGTTTGGGAGCAACATTAAGTCATATTTTCGACAATAATACCGAAAAACATATTGCCTTTGCATCACGGTTGCTAAATAAAGCCGAAATATCTTATTCTCAGATAGAAAAAGAGGCCTTAGCAATTATTTTATAACCAAAAGTTTTTATTAGTAACTAAGCACAAACCTTTATTGACTATATTTGGAGATAAGAAAGGTATACCGGTTAGTTCGGATAAAAATAAAGCAGATTTTTTATCACGAATGCCTTTAAACATTTACTCCGAAAAGGAAGATAATAAAAACATTTATTTAAAAATATTTATTCCGCAATTTCTTATTTAAACTTACTAACCGAGATAAGGTTTTAAGTAAAATAATTTTTTTGTTCGTCACGTCTGGCCAAATTCATGCCCGTCCGATGATTTAAAACCATATTTTAATAAAATAAATAAAATATTAATAGAACAAGGATGCCTGATGTAAGGGTATAGATTAATAATACCACAAAAATTTCAAAATTATATATTAAATGAATTACATAGTACCCATATGGGTATAGTTAAGATGTAGTGCCTTGCTAGATCTTATTTATGGTGGCCTCTAATAGATCTTCAACCTGAAGATTTGGCAAAAACATGCTTATCTTGTTCAATCTATGCTAGCAACACTTCAAATCCATCTCTAGATTAGATTAGTTGTTATTGATGCAACATCCAAATGGATAGAGTGTTTTGAGGTAAATAATATTACTGCTACTTCAACTATTAGAGTTTTTCGAAATCTGTTTTCAAGATATGGTATACCTTTGCAGTTATGTACCGATAACGCAAGAACATTTATTTCGGAAGAGTTTCAAACATTTCTTAAAAACAGTGGTGTTAAACATTTGACAGCGGCTCCATATCATCCAAACATGAAAATCCACATATGGATATTGATTTAATAATAAATAAGTTTTTGTTTCAATATTGGTCCACACCGCATACTACGACCGGAGAAACGCCGGCAAAAATATTAATGGGTAGAAATCTTAGAAGTAAATTTGATTTATTATTACCTTCGGTGTCGAGTATTGTTGAGAAAAAACAAATTTTCCAAAAAGATTTTACCCCGCGCAAAAAGATCTATGTTTTGAAACGGGCTATCCAGTTTTTGTTCGTGATTTTAGAGCAAATAAATCTAAATGGTGTCAGGGCAAAATATCTGAAGTGCTTGGTAAAAGAACCTATATAATAAAAACTGATTGTGGAATGCAATGAAAACGTCATACTAGCCAAATTAAACGTAACTTTTGTATTAGCAAGTCAAAAAAAAAAAGATGTTTCAATTATTCCACGCTCGGATATAGATATTGACAATAGTTTTGACAATAATAGCAGTGTTGATGTGAGTGTACCTAATAATAGTGAAATACAATCGTCCAGTGCGCAAGCAAAAGTGTTAAGGCAAAGAAGCCAAATTGAGCCTCCTGAGTGATTAATTGTAGGATTAAATTAATGTATATATTTTTATTTAAAATTGTAAATATTAAAAATTTTAGTATTTTCTTTAGGGGAAAGGTGTTATATATGTTGGTACCTTATTTTGCTAAAAGTCTCCAAAAATTTTTAACAATAGTTAGTTTTTATACCATCAATGTACGGATCTACTTGTAAGACTGCTTTTAGGTAAATTCAGTAATAAATACACTCTCACTTAGATTAGTGACATTTATTTATTAAGATAATTATTCACATTAATAATTTTCCTCAATCCCAAGATATAATAGAACAAAAGTTCTGCATGGTCTAAAACCAAATAATCAGATAATTATTATTTTAGCAGTATACGAGGTATATAAAATATGAATTTTTCCTCAAGAAGAACAAAGCGTTATTTTAAACAATTTATAATAATATTATAAGAAAACATGTTCAGTAATAATGACTTTTAAACTAGGTTCATTCTAATCAGAAGAAAAATTCTACAGAAAGTCATGGTAAAAATTGACTTACCACCAATTCTGGATATTCTCCTACCACAGTGAGAATTACCATTATCCTAAAATGATACTTCTGCTTGCCGAGCGGGGTGCGGTTATTTCTAGCCAGACCTTTATTGTCTTTTTAAACCCGGTTTTTGAGAGAATTAGAAATAATTATTCTTGATTCTTATTTCTTAAAGTTAAAATATTTATTGTTTCCCCTTTTAAATACTTACCTTTAAATGATTTATAACTCTCATCTGCTGCGATAACATATCTTTTCAAGCTTAAGCCACATGTAATTTAGGAATACTTCTTTAGATAGTCTTGTATGATCTTTTTCAAGAAGACTAGAATCGCTAGCATAAGATAAATTTACAGAATCATCTACAATTGAATTCTTGGTATTACTTGAAACATCGGGTAATATTTCCTCTTTTCATACAATTTACTTCTAATGTCGAACCGGTTACAATGTACGTAAGAATACAAAGATATCGGTGAAATTGCATATTTACCTGATTTGATATTAATTTCGAAACAGGGTTCGATTTCTCAACTATTCTCCGACTTTCAAAAGTTAATATTTTCTTTGATTAAGCTAAAACAGCATCAATAATTTTTTTAGATTTAATATTTGCAGGTCTACCCACACCACGTTTGTCCATTTTTATTTTAATAACCGGAAAACACAATAAAAAAACTTGTAATTTACAGTAATAAAACAGTTTTGGTTGATATTTTTATGTACTACAAATTAAAGTTGACTTAGGGTTACCCACTTAGATTTTTTTTCTCATACTAGCATCGAATGCAGACAGCAATGGAATCCGCGGCGTTGTGAAGTGTTTACGTTAGAAATTTTTAGCGGGTACTTCGATATTTTGTACACACTATTAGCAAATATAATTTGCAGGGTGATTCTTAACCTATACGCATAAACTTGGGAAATTATTTCTAAGGACAAACAGTAACCAAAAATGAAAAAATAAAGTTATGAAAATACTTTCAGTTGAGGAGATAACTAATTATTTAAAATTAAACATAAGTGGTTTTATTCCAGGTAAAAATAATAATTAATTGTAAAAAATAAAGTGCTAACCTATTCTTTGTTTTAGCGATAACATGGTATAATCACTATAAGCCCTAATTATAATCGCGTAAGAATAACGTCATAGCTGAGAGAAGACTGTTCTACTACTAATGCGAAAAATAAACATAATGACTTGTTTATTCTTTTTAATTAAAACTAAAAATTTACAGAGCATCCCAGTTTATTCCATGATTGATATTAAATGCGTGTTGGCAAATTTTGGATTTATGAAATTCTGTGTTTTTAATGTATGATCTGTGTTCTTATATGCGTTTGGCTAATGGTCTACAAGTTTCACCTATATAAAACTTATTGCATTCGCATGCATTTTATAATTGACATGTTTTGTATTTTCATTTAAGTTGTATAGTATTGTTTTTGTTAATTGAGATCTGATAGTGTTTTGAGTGTTAGAGATTGTGCAAATATTAAATTTATGTCATATTCGTTGAATTTTATTTGATAGTCTGGGAATGTATGGTAAAAAATAAATTAGTAATAGGTCTATTTTGATCTTGTCTTCAAATTCTGTTTCAAAATTGTTTAAATCTTTTTTTATTAAAATGTCAAGAAATGGTAGTTGTGAGTTGTTTTCTTTTTCTAAAGTAAACCTAATAGTTGGTTCTTGTGTATAAATGTGTGTTAAAAAAATATTTAAACAGTGTTCGTCCTGTTGGTATATGGAAAAAATGTCATCTATTTATCTCTACCAAACTAAAGGTTTATATTGATAATTTTCTACAAAATTTGATTTAAAGTTTTTCATAAAAATATTACTTAATAAAGGTGATAAAGGTGGTTTGTTTATAAAAATCAGTGTTATATTGCAAATATGTTGTTTTGACACAGCTCATGAATAGTGTTTATGCTTAATTTTGTGCTTTTGCCAAAATGGACATCATTGTCTAATTCATTTCTAACAATATTTAATGTTTTATCCACTGGGACATTTGTGATTAAACTAACAACATCCAAACTTACCAGTGTGTCGATTTTTGGTTATCTTTTAACTTGTTTTAATTTTTTGTTTCTTTAGTACTTTTTATTTAATTTTTTGGCGTGTACCCAAATAATTACCATCTATTAAATGAATCCACCGAATTACAAAACATATCTTGAACTTAGCAATAATTTCCCAAATTTATGCGTATAGGTTGAGAATCACCTGGTATATTAACACATTCGCGGACACTGCAAGTTTTTTGGGGGTACTCACAGGGCCACCTTTTTTCCTTTATCATCACATGTTTTGGGGTTGTAAATATTGTGCAAAGAAGGTTAGGGTTGAAATTTTGGTTTTTAGCTAAAGAAAACCCATGACTGCATTTGCAGTCATGACCCTAGAGATTAGGAAATTGTTCCTTATAGGGACATGACTGCATGTACAGCCAAGAACCTGTAATACTTTCTAGCAAAATATATTGAAAACATTAATAGAAAAGAAACAAAAGACAACTCTGATTAAGTATAAAATAATACACAAGACTTTAAATGTCAAATCTTAATTTAAATCTAAGTGAAATTTTTCAAAACACTTCCCAACACACAATGGGGGATTATTTTCGCACATTTTACAGCGCCATGAAGTCTGTCCTCGCTTTCCATTTTTGGAACACTCTCGACATCGTAGAAAATTACTCTTGCGTTTCGAGTTTTCTGGGACTGGTATTTTTTCTAATACATGTTGGTGTGCTGCAGGAACAGGAATATCAGCTGTAACATGCACTGGTATTGGTATCATTGGCGAATTTCTAATTATATTTAATGAACCTCTCTTTATAATTTTTCTTCCATCTTTCAAATCATTAGAAATCCCAATTAGACCTCTAATGAGGTGTTCCCGAAATTGAAGTGTACTTATTTTTGACTTCGTTATTTCCCGGTACAGCAAGAAACTGTTTATAACTGAAACGTCTAACGAAAATGAAAAATTACTTTTTTATATCACCGTATCAATTTTCTAGGACAGCTATAGTATGACGTAAATTGGTCACATCGGTCTAATCCTGACATGTTTAGGTTGTATTCATGAACTTCTTTGGGTTTTTTGAAATCTTTCCGTATGAGTTTGATACTTCTATCAATGTGGGATGAAATTTGGTTGTTATACACAATACCTCTCTCTTGTCCTTCCATTTGCTGACGTACACTTTATCTTTCCTTTGCCAGATGTGCTCACCTTTTTTCATCTTTTTCAAAGTTATAGATTTTGGCTTTTCCTTTCTATTTGTTCTCAAGGTTCCGGTTGTAAGTGTTTTTCTAAGAAGAAGTCTTTTAGACAACCCAACGCTATTATAATAATTATCCATAATCGAATGATGGCCCTTATCTAAAAATGGATCAATTAGTCGAAACACCAGTGACTGCAGTTTAGACATATCGGTTGTTTTGTCGTATGTGTCGGGTTGTTTTCGTTTATATATCTCAATGTTGTGATTGTATCCATTTGGAGAACACAGCTCAAAAAATTTTATTCCATATTTGGCTCGTTTATTTTTTATGTATTGTCTAAAACTTAACCTGCCTCTATGCAATAATAGTGACTCATCTAAAGCTAGTGATTCTTCAGGAGAAAATGCCTTTTGGAAATTTTTGATCAAAATTTTTAGCAAAGCGCTTACTTTATTTAGACGATCTTTACTTTCTCTATCGTTAGTACAATTAAAAGCGTGTAACAACTGTTCATATCTTCGCCCTGACATTACGTGTGAAAATATGGGGTGGTAGTAAAGTGGATCGTATGAAAATATTTTCCGCAAAGTTGGGAAACGTATTTGCCCTTGAAGAAGCGATAGTCCAAAGAATTTATATAATTCGTCAAAATTGGTGTCCGGAAATGTTGCCATACGTGAGTATTTTTGATGAGGTCTATTTGTCACCTTCATTTTCTTCCCATAATCATTGGTGCATGAAGTCAAGAGAGTCATTACATCATCATCCCATATCGTTTTAAAAACTTCCAGCGGTAACAGAACGTGATCAAAAACTAATTTTATCCCTGAGTTTGCATTATTAAAGTGAAAATCTGGAATGTCATCAACGACGTCTGTCCATTCTTCATCACTGCTCAGAGGATTGGGAGTTTGCGTTGGACTTTCACTTGCAGTGTCATCAGATTCAGAGCTAGCACGTGCACCAACTTGTTAAATCTTGTTCGATCCAGAGCTATTATCTGAGGGAAAATAGTCTTCATCATTGCTATCAGAGTCCGCATAAGGATCCTCGACTTGTTCACTATCCCTACCAGAAGTAGAAGAGTTTTCAGATTCCGGTGATTCATAAGCATCACTATCAGTTTCAACTTCATTATACAGTGCTAACAATCTAGCTTCTTCCTTTGGATCCATTTTACTCTACAAGGAAAGTTTAGTATCAATTACACAATGCTGGGGTACATCAAGCAAGCGATCTATATAAACAAATTGCCAAAATCAAGCTTGGTAAATACACAAAATCACTAAAAAAATGTTTTATGCAAGCAAATACATCCAACCCCTTTCAACATACGAAAGTTATTATTTTTGCTTATCGAAAAAACTTACCTAAAGAAAA
>JACEGR010004762.1:0-82633 GCA_014170235.1 Listronotus bonariensis | reverse complement strand
TTTCTATAGGTTGATTATGACACAAATCTATATGCGCGTTTTCCAAAACCCATTTCTACGATTTATTATTAATAAAAATATATTTACGGGACGGTGGAGTGAACAGGGGTGCTGGGTGGGGACAAAACAGTATAAATCCAACGTCAAACACAAGAAAACATTAATACACTGCATTTTGGGGCACATGAAAAATGTAAATTAATTTTGAAAAGTACTAAATTTGTCGAAAAACAACACTGAAAAAAATATCAGCTATATTTAAGAGTAATAATCTTGACTAAATGCAAGTTTACATTCATATATCCGCAATAACAACTAATCTTGTGTGAAAAAGCATATAGCCCTTTAATCAATATTAAATATTTATTTAATTTAATTTGACATATTATTTAAAATAAGTATAGCTATACTGGGCAGAATATTTTAGCTTTTCTTAGTATAAAACAAACTAGGCTTTATTTAAGTATAGTAATCTTTTAATGAAAATTATAATTGCGATTTGCTTAAGAATAACTAACCTTGGAATAAGTATAAGAATTATTGCATTAATTATACGCAATTCTCGGATTAAATCTAAATTATCTTTATTAAAGAATAGTTATTTTTATACAAACACTTTTATTATTTAGATTTTAAACTCGATAAGTTTAAACAAAGCATATTAATTATTATTGCGAATAGTTTTATATCTTAGAATTAATTTTGAGTGCCGCCCGGGAATCACATGAATTGACATAAAATAAATTACAGCCAAAAAAAAATAAAAATGTTTCACATTTTAAGACTGCTAAAAAACTTAACTACTACTTATTTTTAAAAAAATTACTTTTTCGGTATAATCGAAAGAGTCAGATTTTACACAGTAGTTTAGTCCTATAACTCTTCCACCAGTCTTAGTATGTGACACAATTTTTAAAATTTTCTTGACTTCAATTTATTTTATATCAATCGATGTTATTACGGGGGATACTCTGAATTTTATTTAAGATATTAAACCAGTTGCAATAATAATTATTTGAAGTAAACAAAATAAAAACACACCTTATTTAATAATATTGACATAAATATTTAAAATGTACCCTAAAAGTATAACACATTTTATATTGTTTTAACTAAAATATTAGAACTTAAAAAATTATTAAAATTTATAAGATATGATAAATTGGATAGGTAGGTACTACTCCTACTTCATAAGACCTTCTTCGGACATTTTTCATATTTTCAAAAAGTTTCAAGCGTTAAAGACAGATAGAAACTCTTTTTGTGTCAGGCACCTGAAATAAATAAAATGGTTAAAATATAATTTGTTTTGCTTTTAGTTTAATGCTAAATATACTACCTAAGCTATATCCCACACATATGAGATATCTCGTCCGCCAATAATTAAAGGAGGAAAATTCATTTTGGTCAGCTGATAACATGAAGTTCGTCATTATGAAAATGACAGTCTTGATAGAAGCAGCGTTGCCAAACTTCTTATGAAGAATTAACACCAAGCCTATTTCGGGGATTATCCACTATTTCCATGAGAAACAATGGTATTTTTGTAGAAATCCCTCCTTTAAGGTATTTTCCTTTTTTCTCTACAAATTATAATAGGAAGAAGGAATAACTTCATTTTTCCTAAGAATTTTGTCCTGTATCTTCTCCTTTTTTTAAGCTATTGACACTTTCTCACTTTATTTGGCAACAACGCAAGACATTTACAGTTCTCTTGCAAACTCTTCTTTTTATGCAGTGACAGCCATGGCGGGATTGTTGTACTATTATTTAATATTAATTTTTTTAAACAATTTTTTGGACATTTTTGTAAACAGAAAGTTCGGTGTGTACTGTGAAATACTCTTTTTGGGTGTTTAGTGGATTTCTACTGTTTCGTCCCCACCCAACACCCCTGTTCACTCCACCGTCCCGTAAATATGTTTTTATTAATAATAAACTATGTAAATGGATTTTGGAAAACGCGCACACAGATTTGTGTCATAAACGACCTATAGAAACGCCCTGAAAAAGAATTTTTCAAAATCTCTTAAAATAGCGAAAACCGCTATATCGGACTATTACCGTATTTTGCGTCGAAAGTGACGAGAATTATAACAACAAACAATTTAATTGTTTATAAGGCTTCGACGAAAACCCAAAACCGTTACCATTCTTACTGAACTGTGTCCAATTTTGCGACCATTTGTATTTGTAAATTTAAACGTACTCGGCTTACCAAGGATCTTTTTCTATCTAAAAACTAAGACAGGAGATCAACACCAAATATATACCAGATACTATTGGCCTAAAAAGGAACATTGATAAGAAATTATTTTGGAACAAAGTTTTTTGTTTTGCCAAATATTTACCTTTTTTTAAAAAAATAGAGGCCTTTGGAAGTTTTGCATAACAAAACAGAACAGAAAACAAATTTTAACTGGATAGATAAAGTTTTTCAAAAAGTATAAATAATTTTGCAAATTTAAATTTGTCAAAAAATGTAACAAATTTGCGAACAAAATAAAATAAAACCTTCGGTTTTAAAACTTCTATTTTCTCTGGCCATTAATAAAAATACTTTATATGAAGAACACTTTCAAAACCTTTTTGGGGGTTTCTTCTGATGAGTCTACTACGAATATTCATACCGCCATATATGAAAGCGGTGGTTTAACCCAGCCTGTCAATTTTGACATGTTTCGGGTGTCGGACGTGCAATTTTTAAACATTGTGTCAAAAATGGTAAGGGCAAAGTCGATTAATGAGATAAGGTCACGACATTCGCCATATTGGCTAGCACGCCTGTGACGTCAAGTCGGGCCATTTTTGGCCATGTTTGATTTTAGGCAGATCAGTATAGAATTAAGAAGAAAACAAAAAAGAACTGTATGTTGTAAACAAAATTTATTGGACTATTTTAATAGGCATAACTTAAAACAAAAACATAAATGTGGTTTAAATATTGAAAATTAAAAATTGTCAAAGCGACGACAGGACGATGAGGTACCTAGCAGAGCAAAACATTTTTTATGGTTCCGTAAGTCAAAAACCATTTTAAAAACTTTGTATACAGGGTGTCCGCTAATGAATGGTACACAGAAAAACCACAGATTTCTTATGCTAAAATATTAAGATTTAACCAAACATACCTAATATCCAAAAGTTTATAATAAGGAAGATACGGGGGTGTCATAGTAAAAAGAAAAAGTAAATTTATTTCGATAATTGTTCCCCCTTTTTAAATATCTTAATAAAACGGTATCTAGGGGTTTTTAAACATTAGCTTTTCAGATCGAATATTAATTTTTGTGTGTAGACTAGAGGGCGATGGGTACACTATTTAAAATTCTCTAAAACTACCCAATTTTTTTGTTACTACTTTGTATGTATGTAAACTAGTAAGCTTCTCTATGCTTTCTGCACAAAAAGGTATACCTACTTAGTAAGAAACGGTCTTAACAACCGTTTTTAAAGTATTCACGTTTTAGTTGTTCAGTGCACCCGAAAGTCTCGAAACTAACCAAAAACATTAACAACTGGAAATCCTTGCAAAATATACAACCAAAATGAAAATGGCAAATTTCCACAGTTTTTACCAAATAAAGCTTCGACAAGGCACGACTCTGTCATCAGCTGATAATGCTACCAACTTTGAACAGAACTGCCAACCGAAATCGTAATTCTCACACCCTCACGTCCCTGACAAAGCTATCACCGGTCTTGCTTATGTCTAAACCCCTTCTCATAAAGAAACTCTGGGTAAGGGTAAGAGTCATGAAACCATTAGGCTCAAACACATCTTTCGGGTATTGTGCTTGGCGGGTTTCGTGACTGTAACCCTTAAGATTTTTGGCATACTGGCACAAATTTCATGTAAAACATTGTGGCTAACTTATCCGACAAGAAAATTGACGCGTTTACCCAGCCCGACACCCGGAACATTTGACACTGACAGGCTGGGTGAAAGCGCCGCTTCCATATATGGAGGTATACATATTCGTATTTAATCAAAATATTATTTGGCTTTTCTCCAGAATAAAATAAAAAAGTTTATTTAACATTTTAAGAAAATTAAAACTTTTATACATTAGGAAGAACTGTTCTGCTCTTACACAATAGAATAAAAGTTATGATTACTTAAAAAAAAATAATATTAGAAATATTTAATATTAAGTTACTTACAATATAAAGGTTTCAATCTATAAACAAAGGTTTATTAGCACTAGTTTGAAATTATTTTAATCCAATAAAATAAAATCTTAACAAGACGCCAGACGGGAACTAGGCCAATGGTTGCGTCTCAAAAATGTGGGAAATAGTTTACCAAAAATGTGGTAAACAGTTTACCTAAAAACTTACTGATAAACTTATTAGAAAACTGAAAAAAAAAAATAAAATGAAATGTAGGCAATAGTTTTTTTTAATTAGAGAAATAGCATCTAGTATTTTTGGGGTGATGTCTATGACTGACTTCTTAAATAAGAAAAAAAATCGTAAGGACTTGTTAACGTGCACTTACAGCAGGTATATTTAACTAAACTAAGCAACTAAACAAGACTTTCTTGCAAATCGTACTTTGGAACTAAAATCAAATATGCAAAGACTACGAAACTTATAAAACATTTTGCGACTAAACTAAAGACGGAGCTTTATAAGGTCTTTTAAAAATACAAGTCATGCAACCGAAGCTGGTTTAAGTTCAGACCTGTGGCTTCAAAATTATAATAATAAAACAGTTACTGCTTACAAGAAGTTGTGAGTGTATTGGGAAAATGGGTTGGATGGATAAAAAGAAATATAACAAAAATAGGTTAAATACATAACGATACGTTTTAATAAAAACAGTTTTGAATTTATTCTTGGTAGCAACATCAATAATTTTATTAGTAGGGAAAATTCGTAATTTGGATTTAGGACCAAAAAGGTTAAAAAAACAGCTCTAAAATTAAAACACAAGAGCTTAATAATTTGTCAAATCCATCGGTAAGTAATGACTAAAATAGAATATTCCGTACAAACCGATTTTCATTTAATCAACTGTTTTATTAGTATAGCAGGTAGGTAGCAACCGCTTTGGAAAACTAAGTTTAGGTCAGTTGACTTTATGATATGTTATTCATCTTCCCCTTCTGGATATACCCTGGGCTGTCTGGCTGGCGGTAGTGGTTGTGTTTAATAGTTCACATCCTACCTGTACAGGTAATCATCTAAGGTCTTAAAAACATTTTAAGAAACATCAATCAATTCAATTTCTTGTCTTCAGATAGGTTTAAGAAAAAAATATGTTTTTTTATTGTCAGACATTTTTATCATTGCTAATTATACAGTCGTCCCCCTTCTAACTTCTGAACCGTTCGGTATGTTTTAAAGAAACTTAAAACGATAATATATGACCAAGTTCTGCATTTCTTGACATATCAGTGACAGCTCTAAATGTCAAGGTCACAGCTGGGTGCCAACGTAACAGCTACCGCCAGCCAGACAGCCAAAGATCTACCCGAAAGAGGAGGTAGAACAACCTATCAAAAAATCAGCCAACCTAAAATTCTTGTTTTCCTAACGTTGCTACCTCCCAGACTATATACTAATACTTAGAATGCAGAGAAAAAAATAATATACAGAGTGTTCTAAAACAAATTTAAAAGACCTAAGAAGGTGATTCTGGAAATGAACTTTAAACCTAAGGAAACGACTAAAAATATAAATTTGGATCGCCTGGTGTATTTAAAAACTTATTAATTTTCTGTGTTTTTTTTCCATAAACCATTTTTTTATATTACTTGGTAGTTTTACAGTATTTTTTAAAATTTATTTTAATTATAAAAATTTTTGCTTTTTTAATAGTTAATAACCCTTAATTTTAAGCAGGGATTGTTCTTAAGTTTTTTTGCATTCTTTTGTAACGTTCACAAAATGTATAAAAAAGGGACGTGACAATTGCATTTGTCAAACTACGAGTTAAATGATTTAGTTTTCGGAGATCAAAAATTAATAAGGTGTTATATTGAAAATACTCAGTAGCATATAAAGTATTTTTTTTATATTTAGGAAGTGTATTTTTGTTACTGTGTAAAAATGTTTGTTCATTCCTAATATTCGTACTGAAATGCACAAATTCTTCACCTTATATTGACACAAATTGGTATATGAAAGACAAATTAAACCAATAATTTAGTTTAAGGTAAATAATTTGTGCATTTTAATAAAGAAATTCCAAAGGAAATTTAAAACAAAAATGAAAGTTAGGTATACCCCTTAAAAAAAAATTATTATTCTGTCTTACTTGCATAATTTCTTCTATACCTATTTTTATTTGCAAAATTTTCAGTGTATGTAAGGTATAAAATAATTTTTATTTTCCAAAGCTTTCAAAAGCTTTTATATATTTAATACCGAAATAAAAAAGGACGCGGACTAAAACAACAACTAAGCGAGACCGATGCGTCATCCCATCCGCAATGTTTAAAAGAGGACATTTTTGTCAAATCTGTACCTAGAGTTTAGCATACTTAAAATAAAGACCGAAAATAAAATTGTCTTTTTACTTTTTAGCTTTTTTTTTCTGTTTAATAAAATGTTTAAAACACCGTGCTAGAATTTCTTGGAAACTAAAGTAGCGTATTGATTAGAATATACGTAAATGTAACAAATTATTTTGCCCGTTCTTTATGTAAAGAAGAATTAAGACATAATTTAAGAATGCTTTTATTGCGTTTTTTTGCAAGGTTTTTTAAAATAATATTTAGGAAACAGTTTGTAGATTTAAACATTAGCGGTACAAAGCAATTATGAACTAACATAAAAAGAACATAAATAAGCCTAACACACAAATTTTTATTTTTTTATTTTTCGATCAACCACGAAGGCTAGATGCCTAAATACTAACGTACCGTGAGTGTCTTAAACAAGGTAAGAGAGAGTTAAATACTTGAAGATTTGGAGGGGAAGGAAAGACCTCCGCGGGCAGCAGGTTCCACATTCTAGAAACTCTAGGGATAAAAGAACGAACAAAGTGAGAAGTTTGGGGCCTGTTCAGTTGGACCGTATAGGGATGCATACGCGTGGCACCACGAGTTTCTCTGTTGGGAACCGTGAGTGGAGGAACTATACTAGATAATTCTTCAGAGCAGAAGCCATGGAAGTACCTATAAAAAGCGATAAATCCCCCACAGCCCGACGATGGGCAAAGAGGGAAGCCTTTCTGTAAGTAAAGGATCGTTAATGAGACGAACAGCTCTTCTTTGAATGAAATCAAGAATGCTTAGGGTTGTGGGAGACGCCATGCCCCAGATATGAGAACAATATTCCAAGGGAGGTCGAATTTGGGACATATACAGGGTGATTCACGGTCGATGGTAGGTTAGACGTTTATGGAAAACGGAACGCAGAATTTTTCTGAAAATTTGGCATCTTACATTTTCTTACCTGTTCTATCGATCTAAAATATATTCAGTATTTCGACGTTGCCGCTTCTATCAAAAGTCCTAGAAACTTTATTTTTAAATAAAACACCCCATATATTAACAAGTTTTTATATTCGCCCTTTTATTATAAAACTTTTTTGTTAATATTGCCCTATACCTATCTCTATCGGTTTTTGAGATAAAAATAATTTGTGTTAAATATGGTGCAAAACATGGCCCTAATTAAACTTAAGTAAATTAGCGCTCTCAATTTATGAAAAGTTGATGTTTTGGTGGTAGTTTAGACAGACACTATGTATTTAATTTACACCGACAAATCAACTCCATATCATACAGGGCGTGCTAAAATTACTATTATTTTCGTTATTCTCTATAGGAGTCAAAAGACCATTTTTTCAAATGAAACCCCCTGTATATTACTTAATAAAATTAAAGATGAAAAAGAACGCTTTAAGATGACATATCATGTCCCTATACCTATATCATCAAGGTTTTTTAATAAATCCGCTTTTTTGTAAAAAAATTTTTTAAAGAATTTAATGTTAAGTAACCATGGAAATATCAAGCTTATGACAGTTTGGTGACTTTGAATTTTATGAAATTATTTATTTTACACGGACAGTGTGATCAATCATTGCCAGAAGTTGCAAAAAATTTAACCAAAGGTATCCTGAATTAAGACCAATGAACAAGAGGAAGTGTATACGACTACAAAATAATTAAATTAACATATGAAAGTACAGAAAATAACATAATTAGGACGAATTAAAATAACAAAATTGTAAACAAAATAACAAATTTTTAAAATAAATGCTAAAAATGTCCATTACATTCTAAACATTTTAAAATGTGCTTTTGTACACGACTCGTGGTTGCTTTTTCAATTTGATGGGGATCCAGATCTTCAATACACCGCACTATTCGCCGTCGCAGTTCTTCTTTAGTAGGTACTGGAGTAAAGAGTCAGAATAACGGAAATAATAGTAATTTTAGCACGCCCTGTATGATATGGAGTCGATGTCTCGGTGTAAATTAAATACATCGTGTCTGTCTAAACTACCACAAAAACATCAACTTTTCATGAATTGAGAGCACTAATTTACTTAAGTTTAATTAGGGCCATGTTTTGGACCATATTTAACACAAATTATTTTTTATCTCGAAAACCGATTGAGATAGGTATAGGGCAATATTAACAAAAAAGTTTTATAATAAAAGGGGGCATATAAAAACTTGTTAATATAGGGGGTGTTCCGTTTAAAAAATAAAGTTTCTAGAATTTTTGATAGAAGCGGCAACGTCGCAATGCTGAAAATATTTTAGATCGATAGAACAGGTAAGAAAATGTAAGATGCCAAATTTTCGGAAAAATTCTCTGTTCCGTTTTCTATAAACGTCTAACCTACCATTGACCGTGAATCACCCTGTATAAAGTGTATTTAAAAATTAATGTATACAATATAATTTTTTAAATTATTTGCTTAATAAAATATAACTGTGGCTCCCTTTGTGGCGCAGTGAACAACAGAGCTTTGATCTTCGAAGCCAGAAGTCGCCGGTTCGATTTCCAGCGGGGAGACATATTTAGGTAGTGGTTATTTATAAATAACGTCCGTGCTGGCACTACCGCGTTGTTTAGTGTGTTGTGAAATGCAAGAGTCAATGTTTCAGTGCTTGGACAACGTTGACGGAACAGGGGAAACGATGGGTTAAACATATAATAACCCGACACCCACGGTACTTCGGTATTTAGATATAGACGTTCGTGGGATGTCAAAAAGATAAAAAAATATATATACAAAAAATTGTAAGAATATGTTTTACATACTTTTTGTGTTGTTTGTTTAGTAAATATCTTTATGTCAAAATAATTATGTATTTTTATGCCTAAAAATAAATAAAAACATTAAAAAAAAACGTTTCTACACCAATGCATTCTTTTAGAGAAAAATTTAATAAGTAACCTAATTTTTAAAAACGCTCTTAATTTTCAATTTCCTGCTAAACCATCCAGAGCCACCCATGCTTTTAGAGCTAGACAATTTAATGCAAATTTTCACCCTCTCGGGGGTGTTTTTCGCCTTTAGGGAGGTTGTGCTGTCAGCAGCTCACGCGAGCTTGTGACGTCACACTTAAATGGAAAAACATGCACGAGTAGTAAAAATTCTACTGCACAAATTATTAACGAAATGTTTTAATATTTTATTGTATATTTATTAAATGCATGAATTACTTTAAAGTATTGTTTTGCTTAGTTTAGGAGGAATTTGTAACACTTACAAGTATATATGTCGCAGTCAAATGGTTATTGTAAGCAAATGGCTTCTGTCAAGGCAAATGCTGGCTGTTGTCTGGGCAGATAGTGTTGCTCATTTGCCTAAGAGCAGATTTTAGGCAAATGGAAATAGACATATAATCAGACGGTCATGCAAAACTATTACATTAGGAGGAGGGGGGTAATGGTTAATGCTGATTAGTTAAATCATTTTTTATTTTTTGATAAAGTAAATTAAAAAAAGAACCAGAACTAATAATTTAAGATCCGGCATTAAGAAATTATACCCGCATCTATTAATTAAATGAAATAATATTTTCTGGGCAGATTTTAATGTAGTGAATGCAAGTAAACAACATCTGCCAGCATAGGTCTGCAACAATTAATAATATTTAATTAATTATTAGTTAATTTATTTAAAATTGTTACCTTTACATGTTAATTGCATAAACCAATGATGAGCGGTGAAATAGCCTAGTTGGTTAGGTAGCAGCATAGTGCATGCCTTGTCGATACTCTGGGTTCGTATCCCGCACTGGGTAACATTTTTTTCTGTTTTTAATTCCCTGGTCTATTAGCCAAATTATGGTAACCATATTTATTTGAATAAAAACGGGCTGCTACCTAACCAACTAAGCTATTTCACGGCTGATCATTGGTTTATGCAATTAACATGTAAAGGTAACAATTATAAATAAATTAAGTATAATTATTTGATTATTATTAGTTGTAGTAGACCTATGCTGGCAGATGTTTTTCACTTGCATTCACTACATTAAAATCTACCTAGAATATAATATTTCATTTAATTAACAGATGAGGGTATATTTTTTAATGCCGGATCTAACCAGAACTAACCAAAAATAACCATGGACGCCCCAATGTGATAGTTTTACATGACCGTCTATGTTGCTTCGAACCAATCAAATAACATCAGCTGTTGCTTTTTACTGTAGTCTTCAAAACACACTATACGCCTAATTTGTTATTAAATACATCACAGTCATTTGCCTAACAAGGACTACGGCAAATGCCATTAATTTAGGCAAATAGCTTTTAATTAGAAATTATTTTCATGAAGTCATTTGCCCAGGCGAAAAGCATTTGCCTAGACAGAAGCTATTTGCCTAAAATAACCATTTGCCTGCGACATATACACTATGTTATAAATATGTTTATTACTCCGCAAAATAAGCCGGGTGTTATCAGAAATATTATTTATTTCTTTTGAAAAAAAGTAAAAGTTTTACGATAAAAAAACAAAAATTTAAACATGTACCACGCAGTTCCAATAAATACCAAAAAAAATCATTTTTTTCTTTTGGTAAACAAACTTGAAAAAAAAATCAAATTAACCAATATACGGATCAAATAACTTATTTATTTAGCTTTAATTTGTTTTTTTTTTTTAATTTTGTTCCGGCCACTTTTTGCCCCTTGATCTTGAACTTTAAATAAAAAAAATCTTTTTGTCTTCCTTTTATGCACAAGAAAATTGGGGGTTTTAAAGTCTTGAATACATTCTTCACAAAAATCCGCTATGGTTAAAAAAAAATGTTTTATTTTTAAGTTAATTTAAAAAATAAAAAAATTGCCTTAGTTTGTTTTTTAATAAAACACCCTGCATTTTGTATTAATATTAAATAGGCATTTAAAAGATCTTTAACAAAAACACATTTGATATTTCTATGCCGTTTTGTTACAAATATGACCATCTAAATGGAGAATTATGTTTAACTTCCATTATTTCAAGCTTTAAGGTCTAGACATGTTTGAAGCCACGAATAAAATAAAATTACCTATATCTTATATTTTAAAAATTTAAATGGCCATATTTCAAAATCTAAAAAAGATAGACATATCATTTATGGTGTTTTCCTATAGCGTTTTAAATACCTTTTTAAAATTGTATTTTTTTTTAAATATTTTTTAGAAAAGATCATGGAACAAACAAAAACTTTTTTAATTTTTAAAGTTATTTTGCCGTAAAACCCTGTTGATAATTGTATAAGTATCAATTTTTAATCTTAAAGAGTCTTAAAAATGCTACAATTTTTCTAATTTGCACTATTTTGTATTTTGACTAATACCGAAGTTACCAGTGGTGAACTTTTGGATTTGGATGACCCTATATATAATTATTTAAATATTTAAAATTGTCACCTTTAATCTATTTTTTTACAGGTATTGGTAAATAGCCAGACCTCATATTATTAAAAAATTAGAAACATAACAAAGCAAATCATGATACACCTGGGCTTAAAAAAATCTAGCTAAATTTATTTTCTAAAACATTATTTGCCTAATTTCCAATTTACTTTTTCTTATTAAGATAAAAAAACTATAAGATAATGAGGCCTAATTTTTAATTAAAAAAAAATAATTTAATTGACTCTCTAATATTATTTAATCTAAAAATATAAATAAGATCTATTTTTATTTTATTGTCTAAGAGGTATTTTAAAAATCTTAAATTATCCATTTCATTTGCATTTAAAAGCATTTACTTTACTTAAGCTTTATGTATTACCGTTCATGCCCTTGAGCCATGCAAAGCTCTTCTAACCTAACCTCTAAATTACTAAATAAACGCATCGTCTACTAAAAAAATAGGATCTAGGTGGCCAATATAACAAAAAATGGCTACAATAAAAGAAAATGTAAAAAAATAATTTTTACTTTACATTGTATATGTCACGTATAAAACTTTTATAATTAAAACTAAGGTAATCCGAAGTATATATTATATCCGGTATTTTTTGCACGCAAGCCGATAACCTATAAATATCAGGATAA
Organism: Listronotus bonariensis; assembly: GCA_014170235.1. Classification (NCBI taxonomy): domain Eukaryota; kingdom Metazoa; phylum Arthropoda; class Insecta; order Coleoptera; family Curculionidae; genus Listronotus; species Listronotus bonariensis. The sequence goes on along the minus strand of JACEGR010004762.1, from coordinate 70,156 downwards.
AAAGAAGAAACACACAATTTAAGGTTGGTAAACAAAAATGGGCTCGGTTTTGTTTACAAAATCACGGTTGGCATTAAACACGTTTTTCGGAGGCGCCGTTAACAATTCTCTCTCTTTGGGTGAGCGTGCCAATTTGCGGCGTTGTCAGATTTATTAAAAGCATAACAAAAAAAAAAGCAAAAGATGAGAGTCGTATATATAATACGCAGTTTGAAAAAATATATTTAGGGACGTTTTATGGTAAAACACTATCCTTGCAATATCTTTTAATTTTGGAATAAACAAAAATTTAAATGTTCTTTAAAAGAGGATTTTTCTAACAGTCCTTGCGGTGTTAAATCTTAAAATATTAGCATTTGAAAATCAAACATTTAACATGTGTTTCTTATAATGATTGTAGTTAAAGTGAGCATTTTATTTTAGTATTTTTTTTAGTCTCCTCCGTGGCGCAGTGGACAGAGCTTTGATCTTCGAAGCCAGAGGTCGACGGTTCGATTCCCAGCGGGGAGACATATTTAGGTAGTAGTTATTTAAAAATAACGACCGTGGTGGCACTACCGCGTTGTCTAAAAGGTACTGTGAAATGCATAACTGCATGTTTCAGTGCTTGGACAACGTTGACGGAACAGGAGGAACGATGGGTTAAACATCTAATAACCCGGCACCCACGGTACTCTGGTATTTAGGCATATGCCTTCGTGGGATATCAAAAAGAAAAAAATTCCTTACAATTTTTTTTAAAATATGGAAATTAATAATTAAAGTTCTGGCAAATTAGATTTGTTTCAAATAACTTATTATTATAATTTAATTGTAATTTAAAAATAAATTTAACTGTTTTTTATACAGTGTGTACACAGATTGACTTATACCTGTAATTTTTTTTTATTTCTAATATTTGGAAAAAAGGTATTTCTTATCAAAGTTTCTGCTCTGTCCAAAATTCTAAAACCTATATTAAAAATTGACTTATATAGAGTGCTTGAAAAAATATATTTTTGAAAATGTGAGTGATTATAAAAAAGTACTTACAAAGTCCTATGCATTTTTATCGCTTAACATTACTTACAAAATTTAGGTGTAAACTAAAATAAATGTTTTTTGTTTGTAAATTTTATTTTACAGAATAAAAAAGTGTAAATATTTAAAAAGTTGTGTTTTAATAAATAAGGGTTTAAGAAACATGACCTTTTATATCCACACATATTAGCAAAAATAAAATATTTTCAAATATTTTTTAAAACATTTTCTGTTAATAAAAGCAATTGCAAAACAATGCGCATTTATGTTTTGTTTTTATCTTTGTGACATCTCACGAAGGCTTATGTCTAAATACTAAAGTACCGTGAGTGCCGGGTTATTGGATGTTTAACCCATTTTTATTATCCAAGCACTGAAACATACAGTTTTGCATTTTACAGCACCTTTTAGACATGTGATATATCTTCACACTAAATTTTATTTTAATATTAAAGTAAGTCACCAGCTTAGCACACCAGGTATTTAGGGTAAATTCTGTTGCAAACTACTAAACCAACTTTTTTAAACCCAAAAACTATTACACAGACAATTTGAAACTTTTTTAAGTTTGTGTTAGTGGGGGAAGGGGATAAACCTATACAAGGAAATTTCGACACAAAAAGTGGCCCCTAACAAAAAAAATTACCATGTTTAAGGTTTTATTTCATTGTACTAATAACGGAATTATATGGCTCGTTTTAATTGTTATTAACTATGTTTTAATATGTGTAAAGAAATGTTTATTATCTTTAAATTATTTTTAAGTAACCCTTATACTATTGGTCCAAGAGCCCGTAAGCAGAGCAGACCTTCGTTATTTTGTAAATGCTGAAAGTTTCTTAGCCCATGTGCCCAACATAGGTAGACCTGATGGTAGACAAAGAAGTTTGACTCATAGTGACTTGGGTAGGTACCAGGTCCCAAAGGTTAATTATTTGAAACTTAACTTTTGTTATTTTGTAAGAAATTAAATTATATATATGTTACTTGGTTACCTATTTACCCAGTGCCCAAACAGTTTGGACAATTTCAAACTCTTTGCAGACACACGTTTTGGGGTGGCACTATATGCTTCAAGGAATTCCAATATCTTTGTTATTTAACGAGATATGACAACAAGTGTTATATAAGAGTTGTTAGGTTTCAAAATCCCGGTGATGGCTTGGCGTGTAAGGCGTTAAGTCGTTGAGCGCACAACGGACGTGAGGTGGGTTCTGAATCCTGCTGAGGCCAAATACTTATTTATAAGTTGGTCGGTAATTTAGTGGTTAGCTCAACATCAGACGGAGAAAGTGCAAAATGTATCGACGCTGAAGGCCACCAAAGAACCAGGGCGCCGGAACACACTTTGCCGTGTCCTGCGCAACCGTAGACATGCGGACCCCACTCAGTTGGTAGGCTCAGTAGTGCTCCCTGGGAGGGGACGAAGTCTTAAGTTGTCGCTCATAAGACCGTGGTTCGGAACCCACGTTAAGCTGTAGGTCCAGTCTGGCTGACATCACCCAGACGTAAAACGACAGGGCGCACAATAAGCCGAGCGGCTTCAGTGCATGGGTTATCCCATCCCGGCCCTGTTCTAATCTTATCTAATCTAGGTTTCAAAATAGGACAAAATATTTTTATATATACAAAGTGTTCCAAAAACAGTTATTGCTGTAAGACTAGTTTTTTAAAAATTGTTTTTGGAACACTCCATATACCTTAAAATATTTTTAGAACATGCACATTTGAAAACTCAACAACTCTTATTCATAAAAGACGTTTTGTCATATCTTGTTAAATTACAGATATATTGGACTTCCTCGGACCATAGGGCCACCTATAAAAACATTTGTTTGCCAATGAGTTAAAACTGTCAAAACTGTTTAGGAAAATATTTTCTAATAGGTACCCAAGAAACATATATTAAATTCAGCCTATATTATTTGACGAAAGATAAGATTCAATTAACTAGTATAAGGTACTTGGACCTGCCAAAGCCACTATGAGTCAAACTTCATAGTCAACCATCGCCTCTACCTATGTTGGGAGCATGAGCTGACAAACTGACAGCTTTTTCAAAATGACGGAGATCTAAAGGCTCTTACTCTATATATTATTATGTGCTTTAAAATTTAAAATTGTTGATCACAAATGTATATGGAATGCTCTTTTCGGATAGCAGTTATTTTTTTACCCTACATATGTGGTAGTATTTAATAAACTTTTTTTTATAGCACCTCTCTGTCTCTAATCACAAAAATAGTAAAAAAATAATAATCTGATTTAAAAAGAAAGCTTTATTCTTTTACTATTATTATATTACTGATTCTATCTGCAAATCAACCCTGTAGCAATAATGTAAAAGCTTAATATTAGGATAGAACTTCCTATTAAAAATTAATATTTTAAAATTAATAATTAAGTTTTCTCCAGCGCAAACACCTACGCCTTTAATATAAAATTATTATGCATAGCAACGTCTTTTAAAGTTTTCACTACCTAATCCTATATGCAAATTCCGGCAACGCCGAAGACCAACAGACGCCCCCTTCAGGGGGTAACCCGCACCCTGCGAGTGGCGGCCATCTTGGATAGATCGCAGCATCCCTTTAAGCGACCCCCACCCGTTACAACTTACACCCCTTAGTAGTTGTGGCATTTTACATGGCTAAATCAAAAATGAGAAACACTGAGGTTTTTTCATGTTACTATTGGTGCAATGAATTTCGGGAAAAAATGTTTTTACGCAAGGGATATTATATTTTTGTTAAAGGTAGTAAGTTTATAAGAATTTAACCAGAAATAAAATATCAAATGTGGGTTTATACGAATTTAACCAGGAATAAGGTACTAAATGTGGGTTTTAAACGCTTGGCAAATAAAACAAAATAAATTAATAACACAAAACATTTGATGTAAAAATAAATGTTCATTGATTTTAAATCCTGCCGAAAACTGCCATCTAGTGTATTATTCCTGAACTTCGGATGCAAATATATTTTTAACATTGATTTTTATAAACCTCGACATAGATTACACTTTCGCCCAAACTATACTGTATCAGCTATTTTTATAGGTATATCAACCAGTAAAGCAATAACAAAGCAAGCACTATTAGTCATTTAATCCGAAATGTTTACATGCCTGCGTTAGACTGTCCTTTCCACGCATTGCCTGTTTATATTTTTGTAGGCTGATTCTGTATATTATAATGTATATATGTAAAATGTAGATTACTAAAATTCTTTATTATTTGTGATTTACATTTTATGTAATAAATCAATAAAACTAAAGCTCACTTTTCTTAAAATTAAGTTAATAGTCTTACCACACTTAAAATATGCCTATTGGATACCTAGTGAACATTGTCAGATCAACCTTAAGTCGGGTAAATTAGTAAAGTTTTAGTACTTTTTCCGCTAATTAACGTAAAGAAAAACAATTAAACATTGGGTACTCGATTAATTGCAAAAAGTGTATTTTTTTAATGAAACACTCTGTATATTATAGATATATTTCAGAGCTTTAAAAAAAGTCTACATGTAATATATATATACATTTTTAGTGGAGCAAGTTTCAGTAGAGTAGCCACCTTGGCTAGACTGCGTCTTGTTTCCACTGAAATTTCTATATTATTAACCATGCAAGGATAGTTTTTATTAAATTTATTTTATTTTGTTATATTTTTTTATTATCAATAAAACTACATTTAATTATTATTATTAATATTATTAATAGAATTTAATAGTAAACGGGACTTCATAAAAAAACTCCTTGTATATATGGCATTACCATTAAATAGATATTTTAAGAGCTTTAAGAAAATACGATATTTTATATATTTATATCAATCTCTGTAAGTTTTGGAAATATGGCAATCCAAATCTAAAATAATGTCCATTTTACCTTTGCAATTTAAGTTAATTTTTAGATTTGGATGGCCATATTTCCAAAACAATAAGACTATAGACATATCAAATGTGGTGTTTTTTTTAAAAGTTCCTTACAACATCCATTTTATGTTAATGCAATATACAGGGTGTTTTATTTAAAAAATGCCAGGTTACTATCAAATTCTGAAGATGGCCATACTTCTGAAACCATAAAATATTGGATATATTACATGTCAATTTTTTTAGCTGTTTAATGGATCATCATAATAATGCAAAATAGAACTAGTATAATATACAGGGCGTTTCATTAAAAAAAGTACAATTTTTAAAAAACTCGAAAACCCTCTGTTCAATTGTTGTTTTTGTTGTTTGTTGGCAGCACGTTAATCAGCAAAAAAATATCACTACGTTACTAATTTAACCGACTTTGTATCTTAAATAATAAAAAAGTTAGCCAATAGTGCTGTCTTAAGTTTGATCACCCTGTATACGTATTGACAACTAATGTCGCTACATCTAACATATTCTTGCTGATATAATTTCTATGTCGATTACGTGAGTTGGTATCGATCTTCTATGGCAATTTGGTAAACGTTTTATAGAACAGGGTAAGCAGAAATTTTATTTCTGTCGAAATGAAAATGGATTTTGCTTTGGCCAAAAGATGGCGTGGTCAGTTCAATATGTATTTTCATGTATGAATCATGTATTCTGTAATATTTTGTTTTATGGCTACGTTGTAATGTTTTGAAAGATCGTAAAATTTTGTCAACCTATATTTAGCCACTACTTAACTTTGATTTATTTTATTAACATAGAGTTAGCCATTAAAAAATGAAAAATGTATACAAGGTCAAAGTCAGCATTTATAGAAAATCTGAAAATATGTAAAAACACGAAATCTGTGTTTCTTACACGTACACACTTGTTTTCAATTAAATTGTATTAATTAAGGTGAGGATAGCAACTCCTTAAACCTAATTAAAAGCTGGGTTTATTAATATGTTGTTTTAAAGGTAATTAAATTTCCTTTTAAGAAATACTACCAGCACTTAACTTATTTGTTTGGTAGGTTTTTTACTTCTGATTATCCTGTCAAATATTCAGGGGCGAAGTTAGAAGTGTGGGGCAATAAGCCGCTGAAGGCCTCCTTAAAGTACAAGTTAATGGAATTTTATTCCAAAAAAAAAAACATTGAAGAGTCCTCATTAATAAATATTAACCTTTTCTCAGTTTTTTTAAAGGTGGATACCCATGTGGGGTCCCAGGGCAGTTGCTCCTCTTGTCTCCCTTAAATTAGAAATTATTTATATTTGGTAATTGTCTAGAAAGTGGAGGCAACTCCGATTTTGACGAAATTTAGCATATGGGGTTTTTTTGAGGCGCTATTCACGAATCTGATTCGGATATCAATCATCAAAATGAAAAATCCAAATAATCCTAGTTTTAATATATTATGTTCCCTTTTTTGCACATAATTCTAGATTTAAAGCTAAAGTGGCACACAATTCTTGATTTTTACTTTTTAAAACTCCGTTTTCTATGTATTTTACATCATTTATCAAATAAATTGAAAAGGTTTCATTTAAAAACGCAGCAAGCCATGTATACACAGCTCCGGGGTTTCCACCATAACTTGCTACGATCAAAAGTGAAGCTATTCAAGTAAATTTAAAAAAGTGTTAAAATACGTAGAAAATGAGATTTTAAATGGTAAAAATCAAATATTGTGTTCCACTTTAGCTTTAAAATCAAGTGTACAAAAAGAAGGGAAAAATAAAGTGGAAATGGATTAAGTTTAATTTTCAGCTTTGATGATGGATATGTCGAAACGAAACGTTTCTAAAAAAGTTTTTCTTATTCGTGATCCATGCTACGATTAAAAAATGGGATTTTAAAAGGTAAAGATCAAATATTGTGATCCACTTTAGCTTAAACTTAAGTGTGCAAAAAGAAGGAAAAATAAAGTGAATATGGAGTTAGTTAAATTTTTCAGCTTTAATGATGGATATGTCGAAACGAAACGTTTCTAAAAAAAAGTTTATTTTGATTCGTGATTTGCGCCCCAAAAAACCCATATGTCAAATTTCGTTAAAATCGGAGTTACTTCCACGTCCTAAAGAATTACCACATTTTTATAATTTTGGGTTAAATGCCTTCTTTAGCTTAATTTACAAAAAAATAAATAAAATTAGAATCGAGGCTCCGGAATAATTTAAACCTCTTAAAACAATTTTGTGCCAAAAATTGCATCAACTATGGCGTAATCCAATTTTAAATTTGTTGTCTACTATGTTTCCAACACAACTACCATATAATCAAATACTTGTAGCTAATAACTAAAGCTCTTTGTGCTTTACTAAGCTCTTTTAAATTAGCTCTGCTACAGAGCCTAATTTTCATGTTTTATTTATATTCATCTACTTGCACTAATTACCTATTCAACTAGAGGCATAGACGTATCAACAAAATTATACGACACTGAAAACTGCTCTCACAGACTGTACAACTTTTTGTATGACAGGTTTTGTCCACAGACACACCCAATCTGAAAATCAATCAGTTGTAAAGATTGGCAGTACGATTTTACTTTATTTATGTTTTACCCACCTATTATTGATCTGTAATACCTTAGAAACGGAATATGTTATGGTAGCAATAATACCTGGTATCACACCTAGGGCATTATAAGCGGGCATTATGATAATGCCCGCTTATAATGCCCTAATGCGCTAATATGGAAATTTTATTGCTTATCCAATTTTATTTCTCTCACAATAAAGATCAAGTTTATACAAAAATAAATTTTAATATTTGTTCTCCTTCCAAAACTTTAGACTTCTTCGGGACGTATCCTTTCGACTTAACTTTTAAAAAGATATGACGACGATGGTATTGCGAAATGTCTATATTTTCATAGACCATCAACGTAGACCTTAGGGTGGAATACTTGGTCCAGAGAGAGTTCGAACTGTATTTTTCCGACTTAAAACAATAAAGTTTGTTAAACATATGTATTAAAATAAAATCAATAACTTACCAGTTCCTGAAAATATGCCATTAAAACGGTTTCGGTTATTTGAAGAATTGCGTTCGCATCTTTCCAAATACCAAATATGCCATACTCCCGATCATACTGTTGCCTTGATTTAACTGGCAAAAGATTTTCGGTCGCTTTTATGGCCTTTTCTCTTATATTTTGTGGAATTTCTTCCATTTTGAGCAAATCGTTAAATAAAAATGCCAACTGACTAACTGATAGAAACATCAAAGTCAAACTTAACACTAGTCATTATCTACTTACGTATACAGGTACAGGTGCAATTTATTTTTATATTGCGAAATATGAAAGTCTTTTTTGGGTAAAACATAAAGCATTGTATGCACTACGGGCTTTACTGGACTATAATGCCCATCAGGTCGAAATCTATCGCGACCTTCAGGGCATTATAGTCCTAGTAACGCCCTTGATACATAAATAGCTATTAGAATAAAAATACATTTTTACATGTATGTAGCTTTTATTCTGACAGCGACTACTAATGAATTAAGAAGAAAATTACACCCACCCATTTGTCTATTTGACAATTATCGCTTGATTACAGCGATAACTGCATAGTAGAAATCAAAAATTGCACTGTGTTTTTAATAATTATTACTTTGTTTTTAATATTGGTTTTTGTTGTATTGTTAAATACATTGTTTAAAAAAATATTATATCTTCATTTAATAGTTTTACTTATTTCGAGTAATTTTCTCCCTAAATTACATTCGTGCATTAAAATAATCAGATAATTTATCATTTCAGTGTATTGCTTTTTAAAACTACTCTCGTTCATTTTCACATTTTGACGAAATATAAAAATAAATTCTAGTAGTTTTTGGGCAATGCGCTTCTTTTTGTCTTTGGACAATCCACGAAGGCTAAAAGCTTAAATACTAACGTACCGAGGGTGTCTTAAGCAGGGGAAGAGGAAGTTTGTTAACACGGGACTTGAAAACTTGAAGATTTGGGGGGAGGAAAGACCTCCGCTGGCAGTAGGTTTCACAGTCTAGAAACTCTAGGGATAAAGGAACGAACGAAATGGAAAGTTCGGGGCCTGTCCAATTGAACCGTATAGGGATGCATACGCGCGGCACTACGAGTTTCTCTGTTGGGAGCTGCAAGAGGAGGGACTATACTGGATAATTCGTCGGAGCAGAAGCCGTAAAAGTATCTATAGAAAAGCGATAGATCTCCCACAGCTCGACGTTGGGCAAGAGAAGGAAGTCTTTGAGTAAGTATAGGATCATTAATAAGACGAACAGCCCTTCTTTAAATGGCATCAAGAATGCTGAGGGTTGTAGGGGATGCCATTCCCCTACAAGCAAAACTATTAATAATTTTAATGCAGTTGTGTAATTAGGTACCCCTGAAAAGAAGTTAATAAAAAATGGTACAAAAATTGGTCACCGAAACGACGTATATACACTTTGATGCAAAAATTATGTAATAATGCTAAATTTGTTTCTAATGTTTCATGATGTTCCATTTTAAAAATTAAACTTTTTGTCATACCCTGTACATATTAGAAGATTATATTACTTTTATGTAATAATAGGATGACTGCAAAATAAACAAAACAAAACAAAATTTCTTATTTATTTTACGTGTTAAAAAATATAATAAAAAGTTAGTGGTATGTACATTTATAGTATAACTATAATGCACAAAAATATAGTTTAGATTTTGGATGTCCATATTTTTAAAACTAATAAAAAAGATTTACTAAAAGTTCTTTAAAGACCTTTTCCACTACCGTTAAAAAAATGCTGTTTTTTTATTGTTGACATGAAGATAAAGTACTTCATTCTAGTACACTACATAAAGTGTTAAAAAAGTAACTTTTTTAACACTTTAAAGTTTTTTTTACATTTTGAATTCGCTTACTTCAACGCCTATTACAATAAACTTAAATATAAATTTATGCAATGTAACAGTAAACGCAACATAAACTAAACCAAACGGTCAAGTATCCTTGATTTCGTTATTATTTCTTTTAGTTCATGTGTCATTAGTTTTAAAATTTGACAGTTTGCAAATAAATTTGATAGAAATTATTGAATATTAATAGTAATAATGAATTTGGATGACTAAACAATTAAAAAGGAATTTATACTGTTTAAGTATTATTTCTACAAAAAGTAAGTACACACAATTTTTTAAAATTAAGTAATAAATGCAATGTTATGAAGAGGATAATTGTCTCCTAAAAAATAAGGAGGCTAGAATTTTTGTTGAAATATAATGGCTGTGCTGCAAAAATTAAAATTAACAGTTTAGATAAATAAAACATGTATAAAATGGTATTTTGGGAAATTTTTATACGGTCGTGGAAAATATATAGTATGTAAGACATGCATAAAGTGTCTCATGGGATTGCCGCACTCGCCTAACGGCTCGTGCTGTCAAACTTTCCATTGTATAAAAAAGTATGCACTTGTTACATAAATTACTATTTTAACGATTATATATTATATACCGGGTGTCCGGGTGGCATTTAAACATTCCACTATAGGATTCGGAACCCGTCTTACTCCTGATTGGTCAAGTTCATTATGGCGCCACATTTATCGAAATGCGCGGTGCCGAAAGCCGTAGTACAATGTGCGAGCGGTGCTGAAATTTAGAGTTGATTGTTGGAATACTGCGTATTTTTTATTCTTTTTATTCCTAATTTAGCTTTTCTATGTAAACAAATATAGTAATATTTAGAGGTTATATTCAGCTATTAATTAAAATTTATTATTAATTATTGTATTACCTACTTTAGAATGGAGGAGTTAATTAAAGTTGATAATTTTCTTTATCGGGCTAAGTTCAAAAAGAAGAGGAGTTAACTCGGTGGCTTCGTATTTACGAAGAAAAGACTTCCACTTCGTGGCGTGTTAAATCGGCGTTGAAAACTAATGTATATAGGACGCCATTATTATATTTTAAATTTGACCAATCAGGAGTAAGACGGGTGCCGAAGTGTGGAATGTTTAAATGGGTCCGGGTATCAACGAATTTTTTAGAAAAGCCATAAATTCTACGTGAAATAGGTAAATGGTATTATAAGCGAAGAAGGGTTTACACATATTTTTTACTTTATAGTCACATTCGGTTTAGCCGAAAATGTTACTGTTACAAGTTATGATTACTTAAAAATAAATTAAATAATGAAATATTAATTATTAAGTTACTTAACCTTTGTTCATAAATTGAAACCTTTGTATTGTAAGTAACTTAATATTAAATATTTCATTATTTTATTTCTTTTAAAGTAATCATAACTTTATTATATTGTGTAAGAGCAGAATAGTTCTTCATAATGTATAAAAGTTTTAATTTTTAAAAATGTTACATAAAATTTTTAATTTTGTTCTGGAGAAAGGCCAAATAATATTTTGTTTAACACAAATATTTCAATTTTTAATCATAATTCTTAGACAGCATGTGACATTTTACACACAACAGTTTTTAAGCCTACTTGATTATATTTGGAGTTACTTGATTTTTTTTGGAGTCATTTTTAATATTGAATCTAGGCGGCTATGGTTAAACGGAAATTATTCAAGTGGCCCTAGGTGATGTTGGACAAATACAATCGCAAAGTTTTAGTAACTAATAATAAAGATAAAAATAAAAAAATTGCAAAATTCACAATTTTGCTTCTAACTTTATTTTTACTTTCATTTTTAAATAGGTCTTTTGACGAATTTAATGATGCTTACTTAGTTGCGATCGGATTGAAATTAAAGTCATAAGTTAACGATTATAACCACCTAGATGCAACACTACAAATGGTTCATAAAAAATCTAGTAGGCGATAAAACGTTTAAAAATGTTAAATTACCATTAAGAATTGTCTTAGGAATTTAAAAATCCTAATATATACAGAGTGTTTCATTTAAAACCTGACACTTTAAGTTATTTCCGGTTAAACCGGGAGTAACCCAAAAGTGAAAAGTATGCGAAAATTCTTTCATACCATTTAATATTTGTACTACTTCTGATTTGTACTATACCCTATTTATAGGTTAGTATATTTATATTTTTAAGTCTCATTTTAATATGTCTGATACTTTAGGAGTTATGGTAGGTTTACATCGGACATTTATTGCATGATGATTTATGTCAGACAGAAATTTTGGTTAATTCTATTCTATTTTCGGTTTTATGGCTTTCACACGTAATGTATTCAGCCATTGTCAAGTGGTTGTAGTCAAAAATTTATGTCCGATAGAAATTTTTTATTGTTTACATTAGCCAGAATTTCTCTCTGACATAAATATCATGCAATAAATGTCAGATGTAAACCTACCATTATCTTATAGATTCGTTGACACCTGGTAGGGTGTTAAAAACTTTTATTATACCCTGTACATTTTAAGTAATAATAGAAATCTAAATACCAATAAATAATTCACTAAGTAATCTTATGTTTTTGTGTTTTTTTTTACTATAAAAATTTAAAAAACACACTAGTGAAGGAGTAAATTCATAACCTAACTCCCGGTAGCATTAATTCTTTAAGTTTGGGTTATAAATTAAACCTAAAAGTTTAATTCTACAGTAAATACTTATCTTGTATTAACACAAATATTTTATGCTTTATTTGTTTGCTAGGAGATTAAATTTAAATAAAATATTATTTGGCTTTTGTCAGAATAAAATTAAAAAGTTAATTTAACATTTTAAGAAAGTTAAAACTTTTATACATTATGAAGAACTATTCTGCTCTTACACAATATAATAAAAGTTATGATTACTTAAAAGAAATTAAATAATGAAATATTAATTATTAAGTTACTTAACCTTTGTTTATAATTTGAAACCTTTGTATTGTAAGTAACTCAATATTAAATAATTCATTATTTTATTTCTTTTAAGTAATCATAACATTTATTATATTGTGTAAGAGCAGAATAGTTCTTCATAATGTATATAAGTTTTAATTTTCCTAAAATGTTAAATAAAATTTTTAATTTTATTTTGGAGAAAAGCCAAATAATATTTTGTTTAACACAAAGGTTGCAATTATTCGTAGTATATTAATAACATTTAGTTTAAGAAACAACAACGTACTTATGTAAGGTAAACTAATAACTTTTAATCAACAAGTCTGCGCCAGTGATTAAACTGTTTATCCAAGTGCTTCTGACAAACAACAGGAATACATTAATTTCGGTGCATATTAACTTTAATAATTAGGTTTTCATTATCGAGAACCAAACTTTGATGAAACGAATTGAAGCCCTTGTTGTTACTCGCGTCAAACCTTATGTTGATTTATAAATAATTAATTTAACAAAAAAATATTTATATTTTACCCTTTTTTTTGGCACAAGCTATACTACCGCCGGCGGCATTGCTCAATTATAGGAAGAAAACCGCCGTGCACCGGTTTTATCTACTAACGTACATAAAAGCCGCCGAAAATTTAAATTAATATGTCATAATTTCTATCAAGCGTGTTTAATCTTGTGTTATGCGACTGTTTTCATAAAATCGTACAGAAGTGTCGATATATTCCGCTTGAGAGTATACAGTTATGCCAGACATAAATTTTTGGTCGTTTATGGTAAGTTGACATTTGACATTTATTGCATGATATTTATGTCAGATAGAAATTAATGAAGTAGAAATAGAAAAAATGCAGACAATAAAAAATTTACATCAGACATAAATTATTGACCATTTACATTATCTAGATTTTATCTACGACTCCTATGAAAAGTGTCTAAAAGGCATGCCTAACAGGATTTTAAAATGACTAATTTCATATGATGTATTATGTTAACCTAGTTAGTGTCAACCAGTTAAAAATATTTTATTTTTCTGTCTTTTAGCTTTGACAAAAGCGCGTAAAAATATTTCTAACGGCGTATAATTTTTTTTCGCACAGTCTTGTCAAAAGTTAAGAGAATAAAAATAATAAAAATCCCATAATAATCCTTATTTTCTGCTGTCGTAGAAAAAGTATCGTGTGCAACACGTTTAAAACTGACTTTTGCACACAAGTCATACTTCAAAACTTGTTGCACAATATACAATTTTATCTGACATAAATATCATACAATAAATGTCAAATGTAAACCCACCATTAGTTGTTAAAAATTATATTTTTTATTAATCAATAAACAAAAATAAAACTAGATACGTTTGACACCCACGAAAATTTTATCGAAGCTCTTCTTACTTCTGTGGTATCCTGAATATCTTTAAAGATAATACAATTTTAATGACACATACGAATATTAAAGAATTAATCCAATAAAACAATATTTATTTTTGTTTTATACTTACGTTGAAAAATAAAAAACTTAGAGGGTAAGTAAATGAGTACCTAATACCAGATAGGCAATAAAACTACATACATAAGATGGTGTAATAAAACAATGTTTTATTTATCATATTTATTGTTTTTTTCTTTCTATTTGTACCTAATCCAATTATGATATTACCTCGACCTTGTGGGCTAACTTATTTTCTAATGGCAAATGGTAATTTAATATGCCGTATTAACTTTTATCAAAAATCGCCTTAAACTTGTAACTTTTTTTTCTTTTTTTTTTGAAAATTTAAAGTACCTTCCACCCAAACTGTATGCACACTTTATTTGTTAATACTTCAGTTTTGTTTCTATAAAACAATCATTTTTGTTTCCTTCGCGCTAAAATACTCCTGGCTTGTCTTTTTTAATCTATTCTCTTTTTTATGCCGCCGCCAGACATTGGACCAACTACGAGAAACTTTAGCAAACACCATTGTATGGACGGATAGTTAGTCTACATTCGTCTTAAATGGCCTAACTTTTCCCAAGTCCATTTGCTTACAAATAATTTGCTAAATGTTTCGACAAATAGTTCGACCACAAGTTCGCTCCAATGTGTGGCGGCGGCATGAAATACTTTTAATTACGCCGCCAGATATTGGACCAACTGCGACAAACTTTAGAAAACACCATTGTATAGACGGATAGCTCGTCTACATTCGTCTGGAATGGCCCAACTTTTCCCAAGTCTGCTTGCTTACAAGTAGTTTGCCAAATGTTTCGACAAATAGTTCAACCACAAGATCGCCGAATGTGTGGCGGCAGCATTAAATACTTTTTAATTACGCCGCCAGATATTGGACCAACTGCGACAAACTTTAGAAAACACCATTGTATAGACGGATAGCTCGTCTACATTCGTCTGGAATGGCCCAACTTTTCCCAAGTCTGCTTGCTTACAAGTAGTTTGCCAAATGTTTCGACAAATAGTTCAACCACAAGATCGCCGAATGTGTGGCGGCAGCATGAAATACTTTTTAATTACGCCGCCAGATATTGGACCAACTGCGACAAACTTTAGAAAACACCATTGTATAGACGGATAGCTCGTCTACATTCGTCTGGAATGGCCCAACTTTTCCCAAGTCTGCTTGCTTACAAGTAGTTTGCCAAATGTTTCGACAAATAGTTCAACCACAAGATCGCCGAATGTGTGGCGGCAGCATGAAATACTTTTTAATTACGCCGCCAGATATTGGACCAACTGCGACAAACTTTAGAAAACACCATTGTATAGACGGATAGCTCGTCTACATTCGTCTGGAATGGCCCAACTTTTCCCAAGTCTGCTTGCTTACAAGTAGTTTGCCAAATGTTTCGACAAATAGTTCAACCACAAGATCGCTCGAATGTGTGGCGGCAGCATGAAATACTTTTTAATTACGCCGCCAGATATTGGACCAACTGCGACAAACTTTAGAAAACACCATTGTATAGACGGATAGCTCGTCTACATTCGTCTGGAATGGCCCAACTTTTCCCAAGTCTGCTTGCTTACAAGTAGTTTGCCAAATGTTTCGACAAATAGTTCAACCACAAGATCGCCGAATGTGTGGCGGCAGCATGAAATACTTTTAATTACGCCGCCAGATATTGGATCAACTACGACAAACTTTAGAAAACACCATTGTATAGACGGATAGCTCGTCTACATTCGTCTGGAATGGCCTAACTTTTCCCAAGTCTGCTTGCTTACAAGTAGTTTGCTAAATGTTTCGACAAATAGTTCAACCACAAGATCGCCGAATGTGTGGCGGCAGCATGAAATACTTTTAATTACGCCGCCAGATATTGGACCAACTGCGACAAACTTTAGAAAACACCATTGTATAGACGGATAGCTCGTCTACATTCGTCTGGAATGGCCCAACTTTTCCCAAGTCTGCTTGCTTACAAGTAGTTTGCCAAATGTTTCGACAAATAGTTCAACCACAAGATCGCCGAATGTGTGGCGGCAGCATGAAATACTTTTAATTACGCCGCCAGATATTGGACCAACTGCGACAAACTTTAGAAAACACCATTGTATAGACGGATAGCTCGTCTACATTCGTCTGGAATGGCCCAACTTTTCCCAAGTCTGCTTGCTTACAAGTAGTTTGCCAAATGTTTCGACAAATAGTTCAACCACAAGATCGCCGAATGTGTGGCGGCAGCATGAAATACTTTTTAATTACGCCGCCAGATATTGGACCAACTGCGACAAACTTTAGAAAACACCATTGTATAGACGGATAGCTCGTCTACATTCGTCTGGAATGGCCCAACTTTTCCCAAGTCTGCTTGCTTACAAGTAGTTTGCCAAATGTTTCGACAAATAGTTCAACCACAAGATCGCCGAATGTGTGGCGGCAGCATTAAATACTTTTAATTACGCCGCCAGATATTGGACCAACTGCGACAAACTTTAGCAAACACGCAAACGACAAAAACTAGACACTTACGAAGCAGCAAAATAAATAATTATTAAGGTTAGGTTAACTACTATTTGCTGGTTTTTATTATTTTTAATAAGCATAGCAGCCCGGACGCATTTAAACATTCCACTATAGGATTCGAAACCCGTCTTACTCCTTGATTGTTGGAATACTGCGTATGATGCATTTTGTTTTTATTCTTTTCATTCCTAATTTAGCTTTTCTATGTAAACAAATATAGTAATATTTAGAGCTTATATTCAGCTATTAATTAAAATTTATTATTATTTATTGTATTACCTACTTTAGAATAGAGGAGTTAATTAAAGTTGATAATTTTCTTTATCGGGCTAAGTTCAAAAAAGAAGAGGAGGTTCCAACATTCCGCTCTGTATTTCAGCACCGCCTGAACATTTTACTACGGTTTTCGGCACCACACATATCAATAAATAGGACGCCATTATTATATTTTAAATTTGACCAATCAGGAGTAAGACGGGTGCCAAATCCTATAGTGGAATGTTTAAATGCCAGCCGGACGGTAGCATCTACCGAAAAAAATAAATAAAAACCGCCGGTAATAACAAACTAATTTAGATTTGCGGTGGGTTTATGTACGGAAGTAGATAAAACCGCCGGACGGCGGTTATGTTCTTATAATTGAGCTCTGCCGCCGGCGGTTGTTTTAGCCAGTGTTTTTTAAATTTATATAATTTTAAAATAGGAGCGAAAGTCTAAAATAAAAATATATAAGTAATATATTTTTATCATTTTGGCGTTTAGAAATAAATTGTTCTTTATTTTCATATTCTTTATTTTTGAGGGTCTTAATGTAATCACCCTAGGCTTTTTAAAATTATAAGTCAAATTATGTTTTTGTTTTTCCCTTGAGAAAATTCGCCCCGCAAAAAACTGTCAGATTCTAAACAAACATTTATTTTATTTTTTATTATCATTTTTATTGCCAAAATTAATTTTGTGGTGTCATAGAAAAGAGAAATAAGTTAAATTATATGTAAAATGTAAAATAAAAGTATTTTTATGTAGGTAATTTAACTCATTCAATCTGCCAATAAAAATATGAAAAGAGCACTTATAATTTAAACCTATTTATTTTAAACAAAATTTAACCTCTGACCATTTTTCTGTAAAGAATGAGCCCTGAAAATATTGTACGGGCCATCCTTGGCCTGTCAAACTGGCATTTTTTTTTAATATTAATTAATTAAAAGTGCTTGTGCTTCTAGCTGAGACACAAACCCAAAATCATATATTTCCGTAAACATGGTATAGTATATTACATTACAAGTGTGGAAAATTACTAATTACATGAGTGTAAGAAAGTCATTTTCACACGAGTACTGTACATTATTTTTCCTACGACCACAAATTATTAACCAAAAAAATTAAAGTTGTCTGTTCAGAAAAAATAAAAAACAATTGAGAACTTTGCAACACTAGAGTGATATTTACTTTGCAACACTAGTGTGATATGTACTTTTCCTCACTGCTATATTATACCGTATTAACAATATTTAGGTAGTAGTTATTTAAAAATAACGACCGTGGTGGCACTATCGCGTTGTCTAAAAGGTGCTGTGAAATGCAACTGCATGTTTCCAGTGCTTGGACAATCGTTGACGGAACAGGGGAAACGATGGGTTAAACATCTAATAACCCGACACCCACGGTACTCTGGTATTTAGGCATAGACCTTCGTGGGATGTCAAAAAGATAAAAAAATACATTGAAAATCACCTACCTAGAAGCATTATATAACTTTTATCATTTTGGAATTTAAAAGGCCCTCACTTAATAAAAATTGTATGGTTTTGTTGGGTAATAACGGTAATAGTTTAATACAATTTTCTGCTATTATAAGGTTTTTAAAATTATCGATACTTACATATTTTAGACACTCTTCTAAATAAAACGTAAGTGGCGCATATCCAAAATATTCCGTTTTTTAAAAAATATCAGTAAACAAACTTACGGGATCGGGGAGTGAAAAAGGGTGCTGGGTGGGGTAAAATTGGTAAAACGAGTTAATGAAACTGAACATCACATGTAAAATTAAGTAAAAATTACAGTTTTTCCTCATATTTTTAAGAAAAAATATAAAAAATATAAAAATTGTAAATGCATAACCTAAAGTCCTAAAAAGTAAGAAAAAAACAACTACCAAACGTCAGTTACCATGCAAAATATGGAAAGCATTTGGCAACGTCAGAAGGGTCTGATTCTATTTATGAATGGATAAAAGAAAGTGGATTCATAAAGTGTGTAGCCTTAGGTTTAATAAGGGATTAAAAAAGATTTAACTAGTTCCTTGAGTACACGAAAAAGAGAGAAAGGAATTTGATCTATAGACTTTTTTTCTCTGGCGCTTTAGGTCCGAACGGTCAAGCGGCAAGGCTGCCTCTATAAAGTGCGTGCTCAAAGGTAGAAGGGAGATTTTTAATTTGATCTACTTACCTGACAACACTGTGCCACTGAGCGAGCAGTCAGTGAAAGTGGTTTTTTGTGGATATGTCTATTTTTGTTTATGTTTTTATTTTTCAGAAATTTTATTATTACTCTTTTTAATATTAGAAAAAAGCTTATACTGTGTAGTAACTTAACGTCAAAAGATGATTTTAGCTAATTTAAGTTCTACTGTTTAAGGTAAGTAAAAAGTTTTTACTGTCACTACAATAAATATGTCACTTGCAAAACCAATAGCAGTTTTAGAATGACATCATAATATATATCACACGAGTGTTGTAAAGTACTTTGCAACACTAGTGCTTTAAAGTACTTTGCAACACTAGTGTGATATAACGCATTTTCTATGCATAAAACTAGTGTGCTATTTGCTATTTTCACAAGTGGTCGTAGGAAAAATATTTTTAAAAGTTTTCACTTAGATACCTATTTTTATCAGCTGATTGATTGTGTTGCACCATTGTCTCTCATAATTTGAATTCCCAATAATTTAAACCTATTCATTTTAAACAAAATTTAACCCCAGGCCCTTTTTCTGTAAAGAATGCGTCCTAAAAATATTGTACTGGTCATCCCTTGCCTGCCAAATACGCATTATTTTTTTAATAATAAAAGAAAAAACCAATTAAAAAGCTTTGTGACATTCAGTTTGTGGAATAAAACAAGAAACCAAAATGTCTCCCCGTGGCGCAGTGGACAGAGCTTTGATCTTCAAAGCCAGAAGTCGCCGGTTCGATTCCCAACAGGGGAGACATATTTGGTTGTAGTAATTCATAAATAACGACCGTGGTGGCACTACAGCGTTGTCTAAAAGGTGCTGTGAAGTGCATAACTGCATGTTTTAGTGCTTGGACAACGTTGACGGAACAGGGGGAACGATGGTTTAAACATCTAATAATCCGACACACACGGTACCCTGGTATTTAGGCATATGCCTTTGTAGGATGTCTAAAAGATAAAAAAAATGGAAATATTTAAAAGCTT
This sequence comes from Listronotus bonariensis, assembly GCA_014170235.1. Taxonomy (NCBI): domain Eukaryota; kingdom Metazoa; phylum Arthropoda; class Insecta; order Coleoptera; family Curculionidae; genus Listronotus; species Listronotus bonariensis. The sequence continues at coordinate 50,017 of JACEGR010004762.1, read as the reverse complement.
TTTCACATTTTTTTTTGTTTTTTTAGAATCCAACTGAAATAAACAACTGGCCTATTTTAATTAGAAATATAACTTAGAAACTTTTTAATAAGACAAAATAATATGAAGGCGATGACACATATAAAAACTTTTATTGACACTATTTAAAAATTAACAATTACAATACCAATAGGTATAAAATAAAGGTAATAACAATAATGTTTACATACTGGTTCATCACATGTATTTCTAACACCAGCCCTTAAACATTACTGTTTTAAAACTAAACCAAGTTCTTGACAGAAAGCTTCATGTTTGGGTCTTCCCAAACTTTTTGTTAGAACATCAGCCATCATCTGATTTGTGGGTAAATATTTCAAATCTATTTGATCTGACTGGATAGCTTCTCTTACGAAGTGGTGTCGAATGTCAATGTGTTTAGTTCTACTATGATATCTTTGATTCAAAGCCAATTTTTGAGCTGACTGGCTATTATTGAACAATGTGACACATTTTTTCTCATTTACCAACTTCAACAAACTTTGCAAGAAAATGGCTTCCTTCGTTGCTTCAGACAGACCCATGTATTCAGCTTCAGCACTTGATAATGCTACTGTTCTTTGCTTTTTACTTTCCCAGGAAACTGCAGCACTGCTAAATTTAAATACATAGCCTGTATAGGATTTTCTGTCTGTAATATCCCCTCCCCAATCGGCATCCACGAAGCCTTCTAAATCTTTTTGGTCTTTGGAGAAGAATAGACAGTAGTTCATAGTGCCCTTTAGGTACCGAAGAACCCGTTTTGCAGCTTTAAAATGTTCTTCGTTGTAGCCGGTGTTAAACTGACTTAAAAAACTTGTTGAGTATGCAATGTCTGGTCTTGTACACACTGCCAGGTACATTAAAGAGCCAATTGTATTCTAATACGGTAACTTTGAATCAGGAATTAAATTTTCATGTTTATTAAATTTTTTGTTTTGTTCTAAAGGTCTTTTTACGGCTTTACAATTAATCATGTTAAATTTTTCCAAAATGGTTTGTATGTATTTCTTTTGATCAATATAAATTCCATCGTTTTCTCTTCTAATTAATTTAACCCAGTTGGCCTTTCCCTTTTAACAAAAAAAAAATTGAAAAAGTATTTATAACTTAAACCTAATCATTTTAAACAAAATTCAACTTCTGACCCTTTTTTCTGTAAAGAATGCGCCCTGAAAGTATTGTACAAGTCATTCCTTGCCTGTCAAATAAGCATTATTATTATTATTGTAATATAAGAAATATAAATTAAAAAGTTTTGTGAAATTCAGTTTGTGCAATAAAACAGAAAACCAAAATGCGAATGTTTAAAAAGTTTTGAAAACCTTAATAAAGGGCGCTGTGACTGACGTTTAATCTATTTATAAAATTAAAATTTTAAGGAGATAAGTATATCAAGATAAGTAAATTAAGTTTTTAAATGTTAAAGGGCGTAGTGTACCTAATTAAAAAATATGTATAATTAAAGCTGGTAATTATGTAGTCTGTAAAAATAAATGTAATAAAAAAGCTTTTAAAAAGTTACTCTATTAAGGTTTTGGAAAAGGTTTGAAAAATGACAGTTAAGTGAAACATGATAAGTGTAGAAACGAAATAGTGGAAAATAAAACAAGCCTAAATATTTGCTAAAATATTGTGATAGTATTTCTTTAGTGGTATGAATTATTATTTTGTCCTATTTTCTGAAATTTCTTTGTCATTGTATATACTTTTCTTTGTCAAATTTTAAAGAATTAACTGGATTACCTGCATCCAGTAAATTCCAGGATGAAGGGCACAGTATAAGGTTAAATCAGTTATTGTGGACGGCCATTCTTTAAGCTTTCACCAAATAAATTCTGGAGTGCCTCAGGGCTCAGTTCTGGCACCAACATTGTTTCTTCTTCACATCAACGACCTTCTCTTGTCCACAACTAATTCCATTCATAGTTTCGCCGACAATAGTACCCTGCACTCCAGTTTCCAGGTTCCTAAACCCATCACAAAACCTGATTTGGAAAACAAGCGCAGAGCGATGCAGATATCCCTTTCGCAGGAAACTCGTGGTTCCGCGCGTATGCATCCCTATACGGTCCAATTGGACAGGCCCCGAACTTCCCACTTTGTTCGTTATTTTATCCCTTTAGTTTCTAGAACGTGGAACCTGCTGCCCGCGGAGGTCTTTCCTCCTCCCCCCAAATCTTTAAATATTTAAGTCCCGTGTCAACAAACTCCCTCTTACCTCGCTTAAGATACCCACGTTAGTACTTAGGCTTTTAGCCTTTGTGGTTTGTCCAAAGATAAAAAAAATGCAATCCATCAATTCGGATTCGATTTTATGTACCCTTAGTCAATAATTTTATTATGCACACGATTTTTTTTAGTAGAAATATCTTTATTGGAAAACTACATCCTTAAAATTTGTACAACCCCAATAATGAACAAATAAACAAATAAGGACCTATTTCGTTGTTAACCTGGCAACTAGATCTTTGTGGCTTATACTAGAGTGACATACCCAAATTTAGACCTTAATTACCGGTAAAGACTGACATATTAGAGTGACCTGTATAAGCCTAGGTTTACTTTAGGCCGTAATTACTCGCAAAGCTATAGATGGCTTAAAATCACCAAAGTGGAAAATTTAATTATTGATTTTGGGACAAAAGAATTAAAGCAAGAATAATAATAATAAGTAGTTTAAACTGTAAATTAACGTGTATTTAAAAAGTAGCCTTCGTTTCTGAGATACAGGTGGTTAAATATTTTTTAAAGGTCTGTTTGTTTTTAAATATCCTAAATACGAAGCCAGATACAAAAAATGTACTACACCAAAAAGTTGTATTTTTAGTTGCTTTAAAGGAAAAAATATAAAAACTGCATAAAGCCATAACACATTTTGGCATGTGTTGTGAAGTGTCAAGATAAAACCTATTAATTTTAATATTTTACTATATTCACTTCGTGAATAAAAATACGTTTGATATAATTTATTTGCTTTCAAAGCCAATTTTCCACGTTGGTGATTTTAAGCCAGGTAGAGTGTATTCCAATACAGGGATTGGTGAGTTTTCATGAAAATATTCTTATATACAGAATGATCCTTAACCCATAACGCATACATTTGGAAAATTATTTCTAACCAGAACAAAAAATGGCTAAAATAAAAAAAAAAGGTTTAAAATGCTATTAATTGAAAAGATAACCACATACATAAGCTCTAATTGTAATTTTAATTAATAATAAAATCAATCCTAATAGAGTGTATTAAAAACAAATGCCAAACATAATTATTATGACTTGTTAATAAACAATTTATTTAATTTTATTGTATGGAGCAAAATATTTAGCCAATTATTTTACAAAGCAAAAAAAAAAACGTTTACTATTTATTAAGCCTGATTTATAGTTTCAGTAACGTAAGACTTAAGACTTAAAACTTAAGTGTTAAGACGTAACAAGTAAGCAATAATGACAAGTCAATTTATAGTTCCTTAATTTAAAGTATCTCCTTACGGTTTTTTAGGTTATGAATATTGTTGTTGTTATTTTTAAAAATGTATTTTATAAAATATAATTTAGGTAGATTGGCTCTTTGCTGTTTACAAAATATATCAACGACAACAAAAATTAAATTTAATGTAAAATGGCCCATAAATAACCAAAAATGTAAACATGACGCTGCCGATTATCGGCGAAAACGACCGATGTCAACCGAGCCGTAAGACTTAAGACTTAAGAAATAAAAATAAACCATTTCTTACTGCTTACGTCTTACGGCTTAATTCTTACTGCTTAAGTTTTTGGCACTATAAATTAGCAGGTTACTTGTCACATCACAAGTCTTATGTTACTGAAACTATAAATCAGGCTTTACTTGTTTACAAAATTTGCGTCATATTATTAAATTTCAAATTTTAAACATTTTATTGTCATTGTTTGTCCTTAGCAATAATTACCCAAGTTAATGCATATATACAGGGTGTTTTCTAATTGCGGTAAGAAAATTTAGGGGCGTATATATGAGCCGATTCTTTTAAAAAAGTTCATATAAACATAGGTCCGGAATACTTTGTTTCTAAGATAAACTTAGAAAGAAAATCCAGTTTTTAATAATATCTTAAATATGCCTTATTAGATTTTATTAAAATTTGGCTGTGGTGTTTATTAAAAAGGACGTTAATTTAGCCCTAAATCGAGCTTAATTGGTGAGATTAGTGGTGGCGTGGGACGCGTATTAGCTAATATTATTGACAAAAAAATTGTACGCCACTAACTTGTTTACAACATTTTTTATTTTTTTTAGCGAAACACCTAAAAATACTAAGTCCTTTTTTTGTTTCCTTATATTTTTACGTTTCTTACTAAGTTTTTCAAAACAAAATAATTAAATCCGCTAAACTAACTAATTCTGGACCATGCAAGAAATACTAGGGTATTCTTTTCTTTTAAAAAATAAGTGTTATAACTTCTTATTACCAATTATGTAACATCAGCACTAAATACTTAGTCAAATACCGTTTTTAAGTTTAAGTTTTTAAAAAGTTCAGCATCCTGTATCTTGAGAACGACAAATTAGAGGACCCATGTTTATCTAAACTTTTTATTAGAAAAGTGGCTCAGGAATACACCCTTAAATTTTCTTACAGAATATAAAAAACACCCTGTATAAGTATGTATTTTTAATACAGGTTAAATAAATATAAAAGTTTTTAAAAAATTCATTAAACTTTGTTAATTGAGTACATGCTGTGAATTGTAATTTAAATTTTACGGCAGTTTAAGTTCAAAGCTATTTGTTTACTGAATTTAATTTAAATTATTATTTTTTGTTAACCTAAATTTGTTTTTATTGAAATTGGTTAAAATTTAAATTAAAGATATGTTCTGTATTAATTCGGCGGATTCTTTTAATTGATGGTATTTATTTGGGTACACGCCAAATCTATACGCGTTTCTCAAAACAAAGTATAAAAACCCAGAAAAACCTAATAAATTTAAAATTAGTAATTTATGTAACAAGTCTCTCCCGTGGCGCAGTGGACAGAGCTTTGATCTTCGAAGCCAGAGGTCGTCGGTTCGATTCCCAGCGGGGAAGACATATTTAGGTAGTGGTTATTTAAAAATAACGACTGTGGTGGCACTACCGCGTTGTCTAAAAGGTGCTGTGAAATGAATAACTGCATGTTTCAGTGCTTGGACAACGTTGACGGAACAGGGGTTAAACATCTAATATCCCGGCACCCACGGTACTCTGGTATTAAGGCATATGCCTTCGTGGGATGTCAAAAAGATAAAAAAAGTGCATAAAGTGATACTTTTTTACGAATGGGAAGTTTGACAGCACGAGCCGTTGGGCGGGTGCGGCAATCCCATGAGTAAAAAAAGGTACTTGTGCATGTGTTACATACTATATTTTTCTACAATCGTATAAAAAATTTCCTAAATTACTAGTTTATAAATGTTTTATTTATTTAAACTTTTTAATTTTTGGAGCATAGATATTATATTGCAACAAAAAAATCATGGCTTTTTTATTTTTAAAAGACAATTATCCCTTTTATAACTATGCCGTCATGATTTAATTTTAGAAAATTGTATGTACTTACTTTTTGTGAAAATAATACTAAAACAGTATAAATTTCTTCTCAATTTCTTGGTCATCCAAATTTATTATTACTATTAATTATAAATGATTTCTATTAAATTTATTCGCAAATTGTCAAATTTTAAAACTAGTGACACATGAACTTAATGACGAAATCACAGGTAAATTGACCATTTGGTTTAGTTAAATAGTCGCGTTTACTGTTACATTGCATGCAAATTAATATTTAAGTTTATTGTAGTAGGCATAGAAACAAAACACTTATTTAAAGTGTAAAAAAGCTTAGAAGTGTTTATAAAAGTTGTTTTTTTAGCACTTTATGTAGTGTACTATAATGAAGAACTTTATCTTCATGCTAATGATTAAAAAACAGCATTTTTTTAACGGTCGTGGAAAAAAGTAATTCAAAACCAAAAATTGACGTTTAAGTGACAAGTCTGCCACCGTTGTGCAATAAAATGAAATAAAAATAAATAAATTTAAAGGTAATTATTATTTAGGTCTAAAATTTTAAAACTTAAGCTTTAGTTTTTGTAATATTTCAAAAATTTTTGAGATTGTAAGATTTTTTAAACTAGTTTTTAAAATTTGCATATGTAAATTGAATAATTTTGTGTAAAGTAGCTGTACATTTTAACCGTTGTATACAGGGTGTTTTAAAATGTTGTTAAACATATTAAAGGACAAATCCTAGTATTTAAAATATAATAGTTTATAAAAATATGGGTCCCCGAATTCCTTGTTCTTAAGATTGAGGGTGCTTAACTTATTTTTTTTATATCTTAAATATTGTATACCTAATTCTGTCTTTATTCGGCAATGATATTAATGGCATTAAGGAGGTAATTTGTTACTAACCTAAAATTATTTATTAAGTTCAGTGACGCTTCAAGCGACAAGTGAAGGAATATTTCTAACAAAACGACGGTTAGCCACTTACTGTGACAATGTATGTAAAGTTTAGGTGCTTTCTTTAGACTAAGGTAATAAAAATACAGCTTTTACGTATCATATTTTTGTTTTCGTCTCTTGTTTAGTTAAAAAAATAAAACCTAATAAATTACATATTTTTACACCATAAAAAAGCAGTGCATAAATTTTTTCTTTATTAAAAATAGGGTTCATAATGCTTTATTACTAAATACGTCACAACAATAAATACGTATTTAAATTAATAAGGTTTATATCCAGTATAAGAATTTTCACTCAAATAAATATATATTGGAAATAATTCAGTTTTTTAAAAAGTGTAACACCCTGTATAAATTAAAATATTAATATTAATTTTCCAAATTCTTAGCTAAGTAGATATTTCTACCTAATTCAGAACTTCCCTAAAACTTAAATTTTCATCAGGTTTAAGGAAGTTATAAAATGTTATTCTGGGTAAATCGATATCTTACCAGTTAGTAAAATATAAAATTGATAAACTCCCCTAACCCAACTTGCGGCTTTCCTGCGTACGGTGAACTTTTTGTGGAGATTTAGGGGATTCACGGGAACAAACTTTTTGCTCTATAAATCTCTGAAGTGTATTATTAGGCAGGAACAAAAAATAAGTTTTTATAAAACTATTACACTCCTCAAAGAATTATCGCATATGCTCGATTTCTTCCATAAGCTTCAATACAAAAATGCTTTTATTTAAATGGCCATATCCCTTTTAATTATTAAGTTATCAAGGCAAATAAAAAAAAAGAGAATGTTAAGGAAAGGTGGAGCAATAAAAGCTTTTTTGAAAAAAATTAAAATTTATCAACCGAGCCTGTATAATGTGCTATTAATTGGGACGAATATGATTTGTAAATAAATTTTACCCTTACTCATTTCTGATATTTTATAATCACAAATTTGATTACTCCCTTTCAACAGCACATCATACAGGGCAATAATTTTTTTTTAATTTTATCACCCCGTAGGATGTATTGGTAACAGTAAATAACAACGGTTACGATAAAGTTATAGCTCCACCTTTCCTTAACATTTTATTTTTTGAATTGTCTTGACAACTTAATAATCAAAAGAGATATGGCCATTTAAATGAAAGCATTTTTGTATTGAAGCTTATGGGAAGAAATCGAGCATATGCGATAATTCTTTTGAGGAGCGTATTTAATTTGAGGGACAAAAGATAGTTTTTCGACTAGCATTTTTGTTATCTCCTCTTTGGTTATTAAATAATAAGTCAAATGACACCTTATTTAAAAAAGGTCTTAAATCCCCTTTTTCAAAGACTTCAGTTTTTTTGAAATCAGTTTAGTAGTTTTTAGAAAATGTACTCTAAATACCTCGTGTCCCTAGCGAATATCGCTTTTTATGTTTAAATTTAAAATGAACTTTGGTTACTAGGTATATCTTCTAAATATGCAAAATTTCGTAATTTTTTCTTTACCTCTGGTTTAGGCAGAAACGACTATAACTTTTTGTTTTTTAATGGGGCACGGGGTCTTTTTTAATTATTATTATTATTTTTAAATTCTTTAGCAAGTTCATAAGACAGTTGTACTGTTTTTAAATTCTTAAAATGATCCTCTGGTTACTGAGACCTTCAAACCCAATTTTTTTGTATTGTTTCTATTGTTTATTTTTTTTGTTTTTTTTTTTTAAATAAAAAACATTTTTTTACAAAATGGCAAATATGCTAATATTTTACAAATATCATATACTAACCAGAGCTATACTGCTGCTAGAGGCAGTGACGCCAGTGTTGCCAGGTTTATCGTTTTAAAAGTAGAACCACCGGTTAAATGGTCCAGCTACTGTTCTACCAGAAAGTCATTAATTTTAACCATTAAATGATACATTTCGTCACCTTAATTGTAAAACCACCTAACTTCATTTTTAATAAAACATGCATTGCCTGCCATCTTTGGCCCTATAAAATAGAGCTAAAAATAGTTTCTTTGGGCATTAGTCCAATAATGCTATTTTTTTATAAATCTTTTGCATTATTATAATAATGTTAAGTTAAACAAATCGTTACCTTAATTAAGAAACCATCTAACTCCGCTTAACAAAACATGCATTGCCATCTTTAGCCCTATAAAATAAGGTTAAAGATGGCATCAAAATCTAATTCTTTTCGTAATTAATAAATTGTAAAACTACCTAATTCCAGTTTTTATTAAAAGATGTGATTTTGATGCCATCTTTAACCTCATTTATAGGGCTAAAGATGGCATGCATGTTTTGTTAAGTGGAGTTAGGTGGACTCTTAATTGAGGTAACGATTTGTTTAACTTTACATAATTATAATAACAACAGATCTATAAAAATAGCATTGTGGACTAATGCTAAACAATAGATAGGTATTAGGTGTGCTTTGTGGCTGCTCCGGTTGTATCGGTAGCATCGATCTCCGGAGTTAAGCAGTGAAGTGCGCGCCCATAACTTGGATGGGTGACCGGCGTTGTCGGTTTTAGGCAACGGCACGCGGTGTTCTGCTCGGAGGTAAGAACGAACGGATCGAGCAGCAACCATCCAAGTTATGGAATGAATGGTGTGTGAATGAGAAGGAGTACAATAAGCCTTCAGGCTGCAGTGCACCACCTAGGGGGACGGTCGTCGGACCTGGGTGGGATGACCCCGAAAGGGTGAAAGAAAAAAAATAGATAGGTATTACTGTTACACCACAATAACACAATGTAATAAAATCCTAAAATGAGTTTTTCTAAATAGAGTTAATTATTGTTTTTATTATTTTATTTACATGTTATTTGCTTTTTAACTGATAAAACATTTTTAAGACTTTATATCCTATTAATTTGTTGTTTTTCTTAAGTGTTAAAATTTTTTCTTAGTTGGATTTTGTACTTATTAATTACTCAACTAACGATAAATGTGTTCATTAAAAAGGAAATACACAAAACAAAAGAATAAAATACATCTACCATTGTTTTATTTTAATTTCTACCCGTTAAAATTTGACGCTTTCGATCAAGCGTAAAAGTAAAAACAAAAATACTTACGGAAAAATTTCCTTTAAGCCCAAATATACACTCCAGTTCTTTAATGTGCCCCCCTTTGATTTTTTGAACGGATTAATTTTAAAAAATAAAACTTTATATTAAAAATGGATGCATAAACACTATATTCTAGTGTGAAATTGACAAATGAAAATTTCAAGATGGCGGCTGGGCGCCATCTATGAAAAAAAATTAAATAAAAGGACAATTTTGTGGCACATCATTTTAAAGCTCTTTATAAGTACTTTATAACCCTAGACTATAAAGTCATTACCTTCACCTAATACAAAATGGCGGTACTTTAAAAATTACCCAAATACCTTATTTGGATGGACATATTTTCGAGTTATTAAAGTTATATAATGTGCCACAAGACCCCTCTTTCTATTTAATTATTTCCGAAAATGGCGCCCAACCGCCATCTCTAAATTTTCATCTGTGAGGTTTACTTTAAAAGATAGTATTTATGCATAAATTTTATATCCCAAAATTTCTTTTTTTTAATTTATCCGTTAAAAAAATAAAAGGGGAGGCCTTAAAGAAATGTACTGTATAATTTATTACTTATAATAATTTCCCCTAAGAACCCTTATAGGGCTTATTGCTTAAGCAAATATTAGTTTTAAATATCAATAACCAAATTATCGTTGCTTGCAGGTTTTATACGTCACCTCAACGATGTTCTAACTGAACCGTCTAAAAATAGATGTAAACTCTCGGCAGGGGCAAAATGCTTACGTCGAGGGGCTGTTTTCAGGGCTCTGTGGAATTTCCTGCTATGATCGATTTCGTTTAGCAAATGTTTACCTTCTGTCCCTTTAAATGCAGCAGAAATTTGTTTAATATGAGGTCCTATAATCGTGTCTAGAAAAGGTCATGTGCCGTTAAAATGAACTTTAAAAATACAAGCTCTAGGAGAAGAGGAAATAAACATAAAAAAAACTAAATCGACTTCCAAATAACGTAGTAAATATGTTAAAATAATGAATAGAAAAAATCAAAAACATGAAGTCGGGTAATAACGTGTGCCCTAATGTTAACACCTAATAAACACATGCTTTTTAACACGCTTTTATTAACTTGGGTTGTAACTATCTATCCATCTATCTATCCATGAATGTAACGGAATCTTTGAGCCTAATTTTAACCAACTTCCAGCTATTCGATTTCTTTGAAACTTTGCACACGTATTAAGGACCCATGACAATGCAATAATCTGCAAACAGTATCCCGTTATCCTGGTTTGGATCGCCAGGAAAAAAATCCATTATATTATTATAACCACTGCTTGATACCACCAAGTGTCATCTGTCACCTGTACGTCCCAGTGGTACCAACCATCGGCCATTTCAAGAGTTCGATCTGAATCGATTTTACTCAAATTTTATATTAGGTTATTTTCAGAAAGTCCATCTGAAAAACTTTGCTGCTCTTGACAAAATGGCGAAAAAATTTTTTAGTGGGTTGCCATCTGTTGGCTACATTCCAAACTTTTATACATACATAAATGCATATCGAACTAAAAAATGAAAAATAAATAATAGTTTAAAAAAACTAAAAAACACGCTTTTATATGCAACCGAACTAAAAATTAGAAAATAATTTTTCATTAAAAAAATATTGTCACTTCATAGTAAAAAGCGTGGGGTGCATTTTACTATTTTTTCATAACTTTTCCATTATAGATATTGGCAAATATAATAATTATAACATTTAATATATTAAGCACCCCACGCTTTTTACTATGAAGTGACAATATTTTTTTTAATGAAAAATTATTTTCTAATTTTTAGTTCGGTTGCATATAAAAGCGTGGTTTTTAGTTTTTTTAAACTATTATTTATTATATTTTAGTATCAAATTTTATTATCCAACTTTATGTTTTTGATTTTTTTCTATTCATTAATTTAAAATTTTTAGTTGCTTTATTTAGTTTAAAGTTGGTTTAGTTTTTTTCTAGATGTTGTTTTAATTCTCTTTTAAGTTTATTATTATAATAATTTAATCGGTGACCATGCACTAAAAACACTACTACTACCTAGTACGTTTTTCTCTTACGTAAACTGTTTGTACAGAACAGCAATGCTGCCTCTAATAGGTTTAAATTAGGTATAAACGAAAACACCTGATACAAAAATAAAAACGCGCAATTACACAATAAAAGAACAATTAAAAAGATGAATTAGCTAAATGACAATCCATGACAAATTAGAAATTGTACCTTTTTCTCTCACGTAAACTGTTTGCACAGAACGACAATGCTGCCTCTAACTGGTATAAATTGGATATAAACAAAAACACATGGTACAAAAATAAAAACGCGCAATTACACAATAAAAGAACAATTAAAAAGATGAATTAGCTAAATGACAATCCATGACAAATTAGAAATTGTACGTTTTTCTCTCACGTAAACTGTTTGCACAGAACGACAATGCTGCCTCTAACTGGTATAAATTGGATATAAACAAAAACACATGGTACAAAAATAAAAACGCGCAATTACACAATAAAAGAACAATTAAAAAGATGAATTAGCTAAATGACAATCCATGACAAATTAGAAATTGTACGTTTTTCTCTCACGTAAACTGTTTGCACAGAACGACAATGCTGCCTCTAACTGGTATAAATTGGATATAAACAAAAACACATGGTACAAAAATAAAAACGCGCAATTACACAATAAAAGAACAATTAAAAAGATGAATTAGCTAAATGACAATCCATGACAAATTAGAAATTGTACGTTTTTCTCTCACATTAACTGTTTGCACCGAACGGCAATGCTGCCTCTAATAGGTATAAATTGGATATAAACAAAAACACATGGTACAAAAATAAAACGCGCAATTTCACAATAAAAGAACAATTAAAAAGATGAATTAGCTAAATGACAATCCATGACAAATTAGAAATTGTACGTTTTTCTCTCACGTAAACTGTTTGCACAGAACGACAATGCTGCCTCTAACTGGTATAAATTGGATATAAACAAAAACACATGGTACAAAAATAAAAACGCGCAATTACACAATAAAAGAACAATTAAAAAGATGAATTAGCTAAATGACAATCCATGACAAATTAGAAATTGTACGTTTTTCTCTCACGTAAACTGTTTGCACAGAACGACAATGCTGCCTCTAACTGGTATAAATTGGATATAAACAAAAACACATGGTACAAAAATAAAAACGCGCAATTACACAATAAAAGAACAATTAAAAAGATGAATTAGCTAAATGACAATCCATGACAAATTAGAAATTGTACGTTTTTCTCTCACATTAACTGTTTGCACCGAACGGCAATGCTGCCTCTAATAGGTATAAATTGGATATAAACAAAAACACATGGTACAAAAATAAAAACGCGCAATTTCACAATAAAAGAACAATTAAAAAGATGAATTAGCTAAATGACAATCCATGACAAATTAGAAATTGTACGTTTTTCTCTCACATTAACTGTTTGCACGGAACGGCAATGCTGCCTCTAATAGGTATAAATTGGGTATAAACGAAAACACCTGACACAAAAATTAAAACGCGCAATTACACAATAAAAGAAAAATTAAAAAGATGAATAAGCTAAGTGACAATCCATGACAAATTAAAAAATGTACGTTTTTCTCTCACGTTAACTGTTTGCACAGAACGACAATGCTGCCTCTAATAGGTATAAATTGGATATTAACATAAATCACCTGACACAAAAAATGAAAACGCGCAAATACACAATAAAAGAAAAATTAAAAAAGATGAATTACTAAATGACAATCTATTACAAATTAAAAAATGTACGGTTTTTCTCACGTAAACTGTTTGCACAGAACGGCAATGCTACCCCTAATAAGTATAAATTGGGTATAAAGGAAAACACCTCACACAAAAATATAAACGGGTAATTACACAATAAAATAAATATTAAAAGATGAATTACCTAAATGACAATCCATGACAAATTAAAAAATGTTGACTTTATGTTTACTACCTTGATTGTTTAAGCAATCAGAATAAATTAATGTCAGAACATATAATTGCTAAATGCAGCTTTGCCATAGGTCAGAAAGAAAAAAATAATTCCAGTACATTTCTCTCTCGCGATCTTGACTTTCTTATGGGATGACCGCGAACGTTTACTATTTTGTAAAAAAATATTTTTAAAATCGGTCGCAATTGACGGAGTAATCGGTGTACATAGATTCGCCATTCCTCAATAGCTTCCTCAGGAGAAGTAAACTACAAACAATGACAAAGAAAAGACATGTTGGTTTTAAGTGTTTTGGAATAACTCTATTTCTGTAAGTAAAGTTTTTTTTTAGTCAGTATATATGCATTCTTTTTAATTTGTTAACTATAACTTTATTATGTATATTCTTTTTAATGTGTCCTTTTTCTTTGTCATTGTTTGTAGGTTACTTCTCCTGAGGAAGCTATTGAGCAATAGTGAAATATAGAGGTATTTAAGAAAGAGGAGTTTCTTTTAATTAATCCACAGACCGCAAACCCGATAAATTTCCCCATAAATTTATATCGTACGGTCGAAAATACATACACATTTTTTTGTTAATATATATAATATATATATATATATATATATATATATATATATATATATATATATATATATATATATATATATATCATCGACATCTATATGATGTCGAACATATAACCTTCTCTTTTTTTTAAGTCGGTTAAAAATAGAGAGCTCCCGAGACTTAATGGTTGATTGAGTATTCTTTTAGAATTACCTTCTTGTTTTTAAACCCCCAGGGTTAATGGCACTTCGATTAAAGAAAGTTTCGATTCTAAAAATATAAATATTTTTTTACTTAAGTTCGCCAAATATTCGAAATGCGAAACAAAGATTTATTACGCCTTATTGGCAGACAATACATCTTTTCATAAGCACCAAGGCTTCCATAAAGCATTTTTAAGCCTAAATATTTTCTTTGTGATTTATTTTGTACACAAGTAACGCGGCGTGGACTTATATACTGTATGTCCGACGATGAGGTACACAAGAGAGCAAACGGATCAAAAATGTCATTTTATTTTCATAAAAAGTTTTGCTTGCCAAAATAGTAGGATCGCCAATATAAAAACTTTAAAGTTACATACAGGGTGTCACAAAAGTTGATTTTTTTTTACAAAAATAAAAATACTCTTATTTTAAAGTTTTCACCAAAATGCTACTTAAGAAGGTTGTTTAAAATCATCATATCTTCTACGATATTGGTTATTATTAGATTTAAAAAATAATTATTTTATTAGTGGCGTAGCTCCTATGGGGCTAGGCGGGGCCCTTTGAAGTTAAGAGGAGCCACCGGGCTTTGTGGTGAAAAGAAAATTTTGAATGCAGGTGAAATAAAGAAAACATCTTTTCTTTAGGGCCTCGTAACAGAAATGTATAATGATTTAAGGTGCAAAGAGATGAAGACCTTTTATTTGTTCTCAGTTTTCTTAAGATTAGGGCCCAACTTTTTTTTTTTTGCTTCAGGACCACTGCTGACCTAGCTACGCCACTGCATTTTTTCGAGCGAGGAGAACGAGGTCTAGGGCTTCCCTGGCCCATCGCTTCCGTCTTTCTTCGGACGACGATGCGACCAAGACACATCCCACTACGAAAACTTACTTTATGCTTTTAAATCACTATGGTCGACGATTTGGTCTCCGAACCTGTATACTAATTACATTTATTTAAAGTATTATACAAATTCCTCATAACGCCGATAGACCGTTCGGCGCCTGCGTGTACGGATGTCAAATTTCAAAAAAACATCGATATATCCATATCGATAAATATCGTTTAGGCTAATAACGATTATCCGATAAATATCGATAATTTATCTTTTATTACAATTTTTTTAACAGGAAGTGGGTAAATTAATACCGCATTATAGCAAAAATTACCTTAATACTTTTTTTAATTTTACTGCACAACATTTTTGACAGTTTTAAAAATTTAAGTAAAAAAATCGTTTTTTTATTTTGTATTTATCACAAATATCAAAAATATTTAATATCAATATATCGAGAAGTTAAATATCGATAAGGATTATCGATATTTGATTTCCGATATATGGATATTTGAAAACAATTGATATATCTTTGCCATCCCTACCCGCGCGTCAACATTCGAGACTTATTCTTTCAAAACATGATCAGTTTCATTTCTATTAGTTCGTAAGTATTTCTATTTTTTTTTTTATCTTTTTCACATCCCACGAAGGTCTATGCCTAAATACCAGAGTACCGTGGGTGTAGGGTTATTAGATGTTTAACCCATCGTTCAACCTGTTCCGTCAACGTTGTCCAAGCACTAAAACATGCAGTTGCATTTCACGGCACCTTTTAGACAACGCGGTAGTGCCACCACGGTCGTTATTTTTAAATAACTACTACCTAAATATGTCTCCCCGCTGGGAATCGAACCGCCGACCTCTGGCTTCGAAGATCAAAGCTCTGTCCACTAGGCCACGGGGAGACTAATGATTATTTGATCACGTAACTAATGCCATTTGAAATATTAATAAACATTTAGAATGAAGTTAGCCATATAAGTTTCAAAAGAATGATAATTATCAGTTTGATTACTTGATCAGTCTCAAAAGAATGGGCCTTCGTTAATCGGTGATGACTGGTACCCAAGCGCACAAACGCATTTTTGCGCTCACATAACTTTGTTTTGGGCGCAATACACAAAAATGTTTTTGTATTTTTTCCGGCCATATTTACGAACTTCCTATTTACTTTTAAAAACCAAACTAAACTTTAAAAATAACCTTCACCGAATACTTCTTAAATGAATAATAAAGAATGCTCAAAAAGAATACAAAATTTAAAACTTTTAGTATATTCCTGATCTTGATCTTTCCACATTGAGTTTATTATTTACTACGAAACGAAAACCGGTAATGCGACTTTCCCATTCAATTGCAGTCTGCTGTCTTATAAATTCCATGTATTTTAGAGTATTCTCTTTTTAGTATTTCTTTGTTCGTTTCCGGATGGTATAAAAGAATTTATTTTAAACTTTAAAAAGATGCTATTTGTGAATACCAATACTTACAATCTAAAAAGATAAATTTTAAGCATGATGTAAAAAATGCAATAAAAATGTACAGAGTATTACCCAAGTATAAGGTGGGAAACTAAAAGGTAAAGAGTCAAAATTTTTGGTTATTTCTGGTTAATCTGGCCAAAAATCTTCTTTTAACATATTTTAGTAGCTTTATAGGTTGAAAGTAATACACTCGAACAGTTTAATTTTTTTTTATTTATGAATAAATTAAAATTTTGAGTACTATTTTTTGAAAATTAAATTAACTGGACAGAAAAACATGTAAAAAAGCAAAAGCCATTGCTTATAAGTTATAAATAATTAGTTTTATAATAAAAAAATGAAAATTTAGCTAATTTCTCGGTGTTTCTTTTTTTATCTTTGGACAATCCATGAAGGCTAAAAGCCTAAATACGTATTGTGGGTGTCTTGAGCGAGGTAAGAGGGAGTTTGTTGACACAGGACTTGGACATAAAAATATTCGGTAATCTATTAACTAAATTATGACACAAAAAAAATTTAGTGAACTCTTACCAGAAAAAAATAGAAATAAACGGATTAATACTCCAGACACCGGTTTAATTTAGACTGGATACCACAAAAGGAAGAAGTATGTTCGGAAACTCGACGTAAGACACGGCGCTCGTAGTAGGCACCTGTACAATAAGTGTCATCACTGACATAAGGACGTCAGTCTTAATAAATCAATGACAGCCCTATAACAAATTGGATAATTTAAGATTTAATTTTTAAAAATTTTCATAAAACTTGTCTTCTGCGTGGCGCAGTGGACAGAGCTTTGATCTTCGAAGCCAGAGACGCCGGTTTGATTCCCAGCGGGGGAGACATATTATAGTAGTAGTTATTTAAAAATAACGACCGTGGTGGCACTACCGCGTTGTCTAAAAGGTGCTGTGAAATGCATAACTGCATGTTTTAGTGCTTGGACAACGTTGACGAAACAGGGGGAACGATGGGTTAAACATCTAATAACCCGACACCCACGGTAATCTGGTATTTAGGCATATGCCTTCGTGGGATATCAAAAAAGATTTAAAAAAAGAAACGACGGTTTTTAGGAAGTCTTTTGAAACGTTTTTTTACATTTTTTCGGTAAAATGTACAGGGAGTCAATTAATAAACTTTCCTCCTATGGTCTTTCAACTACTGTACTTCTCTCTAGTTATCTATCGGATCGACCTATATCAGTTATTGTGGACGGCCATTCTTCAAGCTTTCACCAAGTAAATGCTGGAGTCCCTCAGGGCTCAGTTCTGGCACCAACATTGTTTCTTCTTCACATCAACGACGTTCTCTCGTCCACAACTAATTCCATTCATAGTTTCGCCGACCATAGTACCCTTTACTCCAGTTTTCAACTTCCTTAACCCATCACTAAAACTGACTTGGAAAACAAACGCCGAGCAATGCATATATCTCTTTCGCAGGATCTTAATTTAATATTGGATTGGGGCGCCAAAGCTCTCGTCCATTTTAATGCATCCAAAACACAATCATGTTCCTTGTCGCGAAAAGAGTCATCAAATACTCATCTTCCACTTATGAGCGGCCAAGTTTTACAGAGCAAAGACACCTTCAAACACATTGTATCTATAGCCACGGCAGCTTGGATTTCTCTTTCGAGCCAAAAAGTATTTTTCCGCTTCTAATTCATACATTTTATATGTGTTCCAAATCCAATCTCCGTTGGAATATTGTTCCCATATCTGGGGCATGGCTTCCCCACAACCCTAAGCATGCTTGATTCTATTTAAAGAAGAGCTATTCGTCTCATTAATGATCCTTCACAGAAAGGCTTTCCTCTCTTGCCCATTATCGGGCTGTGGGGATTTATCGTTTTTTTATAGGTACTTCCATGGCCCCTGCTCTGAAGAATTGTCCAGTATAATTCCTCCACTCACGGTTCCTAACAGAGAAACTCGTGGTGCCACGCGTATGCATCCCTTTACAGTCCAATTGGACAGGCCGCGAACTTCTCACTTTGTTCGTTTTTATTCCTAGAGTTTCTAGATTGTGGAACCTGCTGCCCGCGGAGATCTTTCCTTCCCCTCCAAATCTTCAAGTATTTAAGTCCCGTGTCAACAAACTCCCTCTTACCTCGCTTAAGACACCCACGGTACGTTAGTATTTAGGCTTTTAGCCTTCGTGGTTTGTCCAATGATAAAAAAAAATAAACACCTTAAAATTTACATGGGATTTCCTATG
Organism: Listronotus bonariensis; assembly: GCA_014170235.1. Lineage (NCBI taxonomy): Eukaryota > Metazoa > Arthropoda > Insecta > Coleoptera > Curculionidae > Listronotus > Listronotus bonariensis. The sequence continues at coordinate 31,150 of JACEGR010004762.1, read as the reverse complement.
TTCCGCTTGGCGGCGCACCACCCAGGCTATACGATAAAACATAGTTCGGTTTAAGTAAAAAGGATAAAAAAAAATGTTGTTACTTTGACTTTTAGTACCTAAAGTTTGGCTTATTTTTCTCGTAAAATAGTCTTATCAAACATTATTTAAGAAAAAAAAATGGGATATATATTTCTATTGATTTATTTAGGTTTTTTATTCATGAGAATGGATTTTTTAATTGGTAAATATTTTCTACTTTTTTAATTGAAGCAAATCGGCTTATTTTTGAAAAAAATCTAAAGTAAAACTATTGTTAAAACCGCGTTAATTTACTTCAGGTGTCCCGTTGCTTTGGGTAAAATTTATTGTTTTAATACATGACATTTGCTTTTTAATACGTACAATCGGATTCTTTCTATACTATAAAAATTATCACTTATCAGTTTAGAGGTAATTTAATTTTTCTTATATAATTTTAACACATGAACGAAATTTTCCAATTAAATCTGTTCAGTAATATGACTCAAAGGAATTTTAGTTTTGGACGCCAATGTTATCTGCATATCATTTTACCAAAGATATTACCTGAAAATTAAATCAGTTCAAGGATGAACCCATTTAGTATAGTTTGAAATAGTTGAACCTTTGTCCAATATGAGCTTTAAGCACGCGATCCTATTGCTGCATACTGCAGATGTTTTCACTTCAGTAATATTGGTGTAAATCGAGATAAAAACTTTGTAAAACAAGATATTAAGTTAAACTATTGTTTGTTCACACACACACACAATACAAATTAACGTATGTCCTAAAAGTTTTGGCACACAATTTTTATCGTTTTTTTTTAATGAAAAAATGGATTGTTATTTGGGGCACTTACGTCTCTTTCGATATTTAAGACCATTCCTCCTCAATTCCAACGATATCGTACTCTAAGAAGATCTGTATTGCCTAGCCAGTCTCCTCGTTAACATTCCAATCTGGTTATTTGCTCTTCTTTCAGACATGGTATTTCCTGTTCGCACTCCGCCATTATTCTATAAATGGTTCTGCGTGAAATGTTTTCATTCTGGAATATTCGACAGATTTCAGCTTTGGGTATCCGCCCAACTAACTTGTAGATACTTTTTCTTATTTCTAATTTATACGACATCTTACTGACATATATATATATATATATATATATATATATATATATATATATATATATATATATATATATATATATATATATATATATACTGACAGTAAATAAAGTAAATAAACTTTTGTTTTCCAAGGCAACTTGATATTATTTTGTTTTTGTTAAAATTAAAGACAGTGAGTTTTGTGCCAAAACTTTTAGGACATACGTTATTGTAATATTTTTAATTTAAAAAATAATTATTTAAAAAGCTGCCATAGATGATTTCCGAAAGCATATCTAAAAAGACGTCGCACAGTGCAGCGATCTGTGGAAAACAATCTAATTTTAGTTTTTCTTAACAAGCTTCCTATTTTTTTATTACAAACATTGACTAAATAATTATATCCCTAAATTATAGATTTGGTCGTCCTCGCATCATTGAAATTGATCGCATTGAAGTATAGGGGTTCAATTAACTTTTATTTGTCAAAGCGCAACATCACTGTGTTTCTGGTAAAAAACAGAAAATATTTATAGAAATTTAGGTGTTCAATTAGACTTATTTAATAATTTTAATTTAAACAAATTCTTAACCAATAATATCTGTTATTATTTCTGCAATTTTCTCTTTATAAGTTCTTTAAGTTGTTCAATGTGACGTGTTTATAAAGTTACTCTTGGTGTCCACGCGACAACAGCATCAATAATTTCATATTACTAAAAAACCTCTCTATTTAAATAACTGCAATTTAAAAAATTAATATATATATATATATATATATATATATATATATATATATATATATATATATATATATATATATATATATATATATAAGTATACCAATTATTAAAAAAATGTATGCTTTAATTCCAATTAATTTTTCCAATTAAAACGAGCAACCCTATAACTCCGTTATTTGTACACGTAAAAAAAAATCCGAAACACGTCGACTTGTATTTTTAGGGAGACACATTTTTGTATTAGGATTTACTTGTTCAGGGTACTCCCAACACAAACGTCAAAAAGTTCAAATGGAAAGGGGAGTCAAGTGATACCTTATCTTAAATGGTTTCAAATTCTCTCTTCAACAGACTTTAGTTTTTTAAATCAGTTAAGTAGTTTCTAAAAAATTCACTCTAAATACCGGGGTTCCTAGCGAGTGGCTCACCCCAATAACTTGTTTTATTGTTTCAAATATCAAAATAAAATTTGGTACATAGGTATATCACATAAATGTGCATCGTCTCACCAATTTATTTGTTTTCTTTTACTTCCGGTTTAGCCGAAAACAACCTAAAATTTCTTATTAAAAAAACACCTGATATATTTTTACTAGTAGTACGAGTACAATGACACTTAATGTGTACCATTTTAACATTTAATCTCTAAATATTTTAATTTTTTAATTTTTAATCTAGAGTGCCATGAATGCAAATGTTATGTTTTTACACTCAAAACGTCATTTTATATCGAAATTTGTAAAAATATATAGGGTGTCTCGTTTAAAATAGGAAAGTTTAGGCTACACCGGAAGCGATAGAAAACAAATGAATTTGTGAAACGATGCACATTTATGTGATATACCTACGTACCAAATTTTATTTTGATATTTTAAACAATAAAAAGTTATAGGGTTGCGCAACTCGCAAGGGACCTCGGTATTTAGAGTGAATCTCTCTCAGAAACTACAGAACCGGTTTAAAAAAACTGAAAACCATTAAAAAGATAATTTAAAACCCTCTAAGACAGGGTATTACTTGACCCCCTTCCCATTTAAACTTTTGACGTTTGTGTTGGTGAGGAGATAACCGTAAACAAGTGAGTTTTGACATAAAAATTTGTCTCCCTAAAAATAAAAATCGACGTGTTTTGGGTTTTTATAAGTGTATAAATAACGGAATTATTTAGGGTAACTTGTTTTAACTGGAACGCACTGTATATTTGGTCCCAGAAAAAGTTTGTCGCACCGTATATTCGTCGGAAAACCACGATATTTTTATAATTAAAATATAAATGGCTGGTGTGCATACTGGCGTCAAACACTGATCTTGATGGATTGCCAATGTTATTACCTGCTCGAAACAAAAGTTACAACATGGGCAAAAAATGGGTTTGTGCCCAAGAAAATCGCCTGTCGCCAAACAGACTATTCGCATTATCGGAAAGAATTTGTCGACGGCGTCCTGGTTTTCTGTTCGGAGTACAATAGCTTATGAGCGTCACGGTCAGACTGCGGATGGAGGATAAGGGGTGCCGGGGCTTGTATTTTGCCACGGCTTATAAGTGCGCATGTTCGTGCACACTCGATTTGTTTACTGCGCGAGGTTGTAAAAGTCCGAAAAATGCTTCTTGCCACTGCGGATCTAAATGTAGGTTATCTATGGCGGCAAGTCAACATTCTTGGTAAATAATTGCAACCATTCGTCATTTTCTTTCTCTAATAACTGCGGCCTTATTCGCCCAAGATTCGCAAAAAAGAGTGGTTGGCTTTAATGTGTGTCCGTAGGTCAACCAGCATACATACGTAAGTAAATAATATTTTTATTAAATTATAGTGTTTGAGATTTTGATTGATCCTAACTACTGTGGTAAGGTATTAACATGTTTAAATAAATTATGACGTTTTAGATATTGTTGGATTTAAATTTTATTTTAAGCATAAAAAAATAAAATAAATTATGTTCTATCGAACAGTTTAAAGTTTAAAAAATATTCGTCGGATTAAATGCTTTGGTAAATTAAACAATATTATAAAAAAAGTAATACAATACATGTCAACGCAGTTAAAGCAAATAAGCTAGATTTACCTACAGACAATAAACATATCTACACAACAGCCCCCTTATCAACAAAACCATTCGTAAAGGTCAAAGGTTATGCTCTACGCAACAAAATATGGTCTGAAATGTTAACATTTAAGATTGCTTTAAAGATAAATCCTACTCATTATTTTAACATGTGTCACATTAAGTTTTGACTTGTCTGCTTATCTAACGGAGTAATCTTTTTCAGGAAGAGATAAAATCTTTAATCGTTTTAGGTTTTGACGTCTAAAAAAATAAGGTATTTAAGTGGTCTTTGGCGTGTCTATAGGTAACAAATATTTGTAAAAAGGAAATTTAATTTAATTTGAGGATGACAGTAACTAAGTAGATTGCCGGTTTTCAATGTGATTAGTGCGGGGTCCTTTTAGATATGTTACTTAGGTATATTACCTATTACAAGATATTTGCTCAGTGGCTAGATAGTTTTAACAGTTTCAACCCCTTGGTAGACAAACATTTTGGGGTGGCTCAATGGTCAGAGAAAGTCCAATATTTCTGTAATTTAATGAGATATGCCAAAAGGTCTTAAATAAAAGTTGTAGGATTTTCAAATAGGCATGTCCTAAAACTATTTAAATGTATACAGAGTGCTTCAAACATGTCATTGGTGGGGTGTTAGTTTTTTTCTTTGAAACACTCTGTATACATCAAAATATTTTGAGGACTTGCATATTTGGAAATCCTACAACTCTTATTTAAAATTTTGTCATATTCTCTTAAATAACATAAATATTGGGCTACCTCGAACCATTGGGCCACCAAAAAGGTATGTCATGGGTAAGAACATTCAAAATTGCTCGACGACTGAGGAAATATCTTCTAATAGTACCCAAGTAACATATCTAAAATTCAGCTTTTACAAAATGACGAAAAATAAATTTTAATTTATTAACTTTTGGTACTTGGTACCTGCTAAAGCCACAGTGAGTGAGTCAGAGTTCATAGTCTACCATCGCTTCAACCCATGTTAGGAGCATGCACTGACAAACTTTCAGATTTTACAAAATAACAAAGGTCTGCCGCTCACGGGCTCTTGGACTAAGTAATCTACGTATGTGCGAATTTTCTATTGGTGTATTATTTTCGTTTAAAATTCTCTAAGATTGCCTCTTACTAGTCTACTACTATAAACGTAATTTTATGTAATACTGCAAAATATTTTAAACATTTTACTAAATTATCTATTTTACATCAGGCGCTTTTTGTTGCAGTCTTTCGGGTTAAGAAAGAAACTGCTAGCAACAAAACGGTTTAAAGGAAAAATGATATGTCCATTGTAAAAAAGCGTCAACATAACCTCAAAGCAAAAAAAATCAAAGTTTGCAGCTATCACGGATGGACCCAAAACGAAAAGATAATTGCTGTATAAATTAATTCAAATTATGAATATTGTGGGTGTTGTGAATATTCTTTTAAAACAAGGAAGAACTTTAAAATCATTGATGTTTAAACAGTTGTTTCTTTTCCCACTCCAAACAACATTCCACCAGCTCTACGGTCTAAATAGTCGGTAGAACTGGTGGCCGCAGAAACCGGTGGAATTTGCAAGAAAACGCAATTTTCGTATCATTCCGACTGCGGAATGGCGGCAATAAAACGCACCTATCAATATTTAAAACTCCTTGATTTAACAAAGACAACAAAGTTATAGTAATGTACTTACGTACAAGCGACATGTATAAGATATATCCATCAGACTAGGTACTTACCTGCAAAAAAACAAATAAAGTTAATTTTAAAACCAGTTTTAGGATACAATGATCAACATTCCTAAGCAAATACATGGACAAGGCATAATAATTTTTCTTAACTAATTTGACGACCGTTCCATGCACCTTAAAGGGACCCATACAAAAAACAATTGTTTAAAAATGGTAATGGAAAATGCCCTTAATTTTAAAAAGGGTATTTTGTTCTTATATTGGATGCAAGCCCTAATATAAAATGCATATACCGGGTGATGCATCGCTGGGCGGGACATAGAAATCCCATGTAATTTTTAATGGGGTCAATTATTGGCTCCTCTAATTATTTTAGAAAAAATTCTATTGCAGTTTATTAAAGAGCATGCAAATCTACGTCCATAGTAAAAACTTTAGATTTTTCGGTTAACCCGTTTGCTAGTTAGATGCTAATATATTTTAAAAATTGTTACATTATTATCGCCTCATATTTATGAACAACAATAAAAATACCAATTAGCGTGACATTACGTTGTCATTTTAAAATTTAGTGCTTATTATCAAAAAATCGTACAGTTAAAAGATTAAAGTTGTAGTTACACAAACAAACATGTCTGACACAATTTGGTACCTATTTCCTTGATAGTACCATTTAATCATCAATACTTTTTCTTCAGTAGTATAACTAATTGTTAACCTTTTCGCTCTACGATTTTTTGATAATAATAAAGCACTAAATTTCAAAATGACAACGTTATGTCACGCTAACTGGAATTTTTATTGTTATTCATAAATATGAGGCGATAATAATGTAACAATTTTTAAAAATATATAGTCTAACTAGCAAACGGGTTAACCGAAAAATCTAAAGTTTTACCATGGATCGTAGATTTGCATGCTCTTCAATAAACTTCAATAGAATATTTCTTTAAAATAATTAGGGAAGCCAATAATTCCCATTAAAAATTACATGGGATTTCCTATGTCCTGCCCGGCGATGCATCACCCGGTATACACGTTGTGCAACTTTAAATCTTTTATGGAAAATTTTTGCCAATAAGCGAAAAGGAAACGGTCAACAGTGCCGAGAAAGCGAGACCGCTGGATCAATTTATAAGGAAATGATTTAATGCAGGTATTTTTGTTTATTTTCTATCTACTAGTGTTCAAAGCACAAAAATTTAATTAAAAAGAATAAAATTTGACTGAATTTGTGATATCCTCCAGCCTATATTAATTGAGTCAATTTGTACATTAGCAGAATTTTTTTTGGAGTAAGGGTATAAGCTGGTGGCATTATAAATAAATTAAAATCGTCTGCTTATTTAATTCGTTTGATTACATCTATCGGGCTGGATGAATAATGCATAATCAACACCTCGGCTTTGGCCAAGGTTCAGCTGGGGGAGACAGTAAATAAAGTGCTGGTGTAACATGTGAGTAAGTTCATGCGTCTATTGCCATATTGATAAAGTAAAAGTTTTTTTATACAAGGGGTTCCCAAATAATGGACCGAAATTTAACTTAACATTCTATACCATAGGTTAAAGGAGAAATGTCTCTTATTACCTATAAAATATTTGATTATAGAGATACGATGTTTGCGAATTAGGGTAACAATATTTATTTGACATTAAATAAATTTAAAGAGGGCGTTTCAGAAGTATGAGATCAAACTTTGTGGCAAGCGTGGTGCAGCGGTAACGTACCATTTTCTCACCGCAGCGATCCGTGTTTGAATCTCGGAAACGTACATTGGCATTTTAAATCGCTCGTCACCTCACAGATGACTTGGCAAACCACTGTGTAGTATTCTGCCTACTCAAGGTAGTAGTTATTTAGAAACATATCGTCCATGGGAGCACTACCACTACTAAAAGGTGATGTGAAAGGCAAAAAAACTGCATTTTTAGGCCGTGTTTCCACAGGCCACTTTTAAAGTTGATATGGGTCAAAAGATCAGCGACTGACGCGACGGCGACAAAAGTTTAATTTTGGTTGTCAAAACGCCCGTGTAAAAAAAAGTAAAATTTTAGCATTGGTGGAAACGGAACTAGAAGCTGACCACACACCAACCACTTTTTGTGGCCCATATCAACTTCAAAAAGTGGCCCGTGACAACACAGCCTTAGTGCTTGGATAACGTTGACGGAACAGCGGAAAAAAGGGGTTAAACATCTAATAACCAGGTACTCTGGTACTTAGGCATAAAGCCTTCGTGGAGTGCAAACAACTAAAAAAAAACTTACAGGGGTTATTCAGGGTAACAGAAAAAAACATTTGAGTATAGGGAACCATACCCGGAAAGGTGTCACTACGGCTCTAAGACGCGTTAAAATTTAGAAAGACGATGAATTGCCCAAATAGAATGAAAAGCATTTAATTTTTTCCTTTCTACATAATAATTATCATTACAACAAAATTAATAAAAATAAAAATTAATAAAATTTAAAAAAAAACTATTAACAAAATAAAAAATAAAGGAAGGAAGGAAGGAAGGAAGGAAAAATCCAATATTAAAATTCAGTTGTCGTTACAAGCCGTTTTATATATGAAAATATTTAATAGCTGAAAATATACAGTGTGTCTACATAAGTCGGCTTCATATGGATTTTTTATTAATAATTTTACAAAAAAGTTATTTTTTATAAAAAGTTCTGCATGGTCCTAAACCTAAAAATGCAATTTGTATTTTTGCTCAGGAGTAAAGTACCTGTAATTTGGCTAATATTAAAAATTCTTATTATTATTGTATGCATCCCCATCCCCACACGTTCCAACTGGACAGACCCCGAATTTTCCACTTCGTTTGTTCGTTTATCCCTAGAGTTTCTAGAATGTAAAACTTTCTGGCCAGCGGAGGTCGCTTCTTTTCCTTCAAATCTTCTACTTTTAAAGTGTTAACAAACTTACTTTTACCTCACTTAAGACACCCACGGTACCACGGTAAGGTGTTTGGCCTTCCTGGAATTTCCGAAAATAAAACAGTTTTTGCAAACCCTGTATACAAAACCAACATAATCTCTTCGTGAATCATTTTTTTTCAAGCAAATATTTATAAAAAAATGACTTTTTTGTAAAAAATATTTTTGGTCCATTTGTCATCTTGTTAACCCCATCCGTGGACAGTCTGTACAGCGGTTGTCTAAAGTCAGGACCACCCTCCTAACTTTTGAATTGTTTGGCATTTTTAATAAAAATTTAAGCGCCACTTTAAAAATTACCTAAATACTAGAATTTGGATGGCCACATTGTCTAAACCAATAAAGTTAGATATACATAATGTGGAATTTTCTAAAAGGTTTTTTAAATATCTTTTTAATGGTGATATAATATACACGGTGCGTTATTAAAAAAATATATACTTTTTGTCCTTCCCTGTATATTATCACCCATATCACCATTAAATAGACCTCTAAAGGAGCTTTGAAAAAATACCACATAAAAAATATCTAACATTATTAGTTTCGGAAATATGGCCATCCTAATGAGGTATTTTGGTAATTTTCAAAGTACCGCTATTTTGTACTTATGAAAGGTAATGACTTTATATTCTAGGGTTGTAAAGTACTCCTTGGGAGCTTTAAAATAATTGCCACAAGACCCCCTTTCAATTTAATTTTTGTTTTCAAAATGGCGCCCAACTTTTGTTTGACATTTATATCTGTAATTTCTTGCCTAAAATTTGGATTATGTTGTTTTACCAAAGTCCTTAAATTATCATGAAAAAAATACCAAACAATTCAAAAATTAGGAGGAGGGTCCTCCCTTCACACAAGCACTGTATATTAAAGAACTTAAAGTTGAAGTGGCTTTTATTTTGGTGTTTAGGGTAGTCCCCAAATATAAATCCTTAGTGACCACCAAATACTGATATATTATTTCGGAAGAAAGTCTAACATAAAACTTAAGAATAAAGCTCTATATTACTGTCAAAGTGTCCTTATTAAGCTAGCTGCATGCTTGAGCTTGCCAAATTGCTATTCGCTGATAGGAACGCCAATATTATCTCTTATATGAGGAAATAAACTATGCAGTTTATTATATAAAGTGACCCAAATGTGAAATGCAGTTGGCACTGCATTTTATTTATGATTTTTATTCTAAGTGCGCACGTTATTATCATAAAACTTAATTATATTTTACGCAATAAAGATATTTTAATAAATACAATTTGTACCAGACAAATAAAATAAATTTTATAGCAAATAAATAGGTGCGCTTTTAAAAAAGGCAATGTCCAAGCGACCGCCGGCGGTTTTGTACAATTCTAAGAAGAAAACTGCCGTCTGGCCGTTTTTATATCCACGTACTTATACGACCATCGCCGAAAATTATAATTAATTTTATTACTGGCGGATTTTACTTACTTTAATCGATAAAAGCCGCCGTCCGGCGGTTTAACTTTTGAAAACCGCCAAAAAATAGTAAAAGTAAATCTATCCTTAATAATTATTTATTTTGCTGTACCGTAAGCGTTTAGTTTTTGTGGTTTTATTGTTTAGTAGTGTAGTTTAGTTAATAGCACCATCTGTAAAAACAAATTGAAGTAGTTTAGCATTTTAGTTCTAAAAGAGTCAATTTTCCGCACTAATTCGGTAATGGTATATTTCTAACTAGTGCTGAAAGTGCCACTTTTCCGCACGCCAGTTGCTGCAGCAGTCAGAAGTGCTGGAAAAAGCACTTTCAGCACGTGTTAGGAACGTATTTTCTACAAGCGTAGGGCAAATATTAAAACTAATTTTTTTTTTTTAACACAATGCTACCCAATATTCTACTATACCAAAGCAAAATTTTCTATTAAATATGAAGTACCTAAGAATCCTTCATTGCGACTCACTAATATTTGGTTTAAAATTTTTGTACTTTTCCGCACTAGTGCGGAAAAGTGACACTTTCCAAACTAAACTGCGTGCGGAAAAGTACTGCTTTCCACACGCTAGTAGTAAAAGTAGCTTTTCACAATACTTTTTACACTACTTCTTTGCACTAGTGCGGGAAAGTACAAAAATATTGAACTATACATTAGCCAGTCGCATTAAAAGGTTTTCATAAACTTCATGTTTAAAAGACAATTTTGCCTTGACTAACTCAGCTTGAAAGGTGAAAGAAACACAGTCCGCAGACACCAATATTTACACAACCAAAAACCCCTTCTACCGCCATTAACCTGCAAAATGCCACAAATTTTACATTTATTTACCAGCAATACAGAAGTACAAGTAGGGTATTAGGTAACGATTGCGGTAAAATAAAAAAATAATAATAATTTTAATCTTATGTCTTCCTTACGCTCGTACTGCAGTCGCGTGCGGAAAAGTCGCACTTTCAGCACTAGTTCGAAAATAAACTATAACAGCAGTGCTTTTTATAAACTCAGTATATAATAAAGCTTTGCTTTGCAATTATACCTTTTAATGTGGTATATTTGTACAATTCTACTCTTCTTTTGTTTCTTGCTTATCAAAACGCAATGGGCTTAGAGCACAGATTTATTTAGACATTATGTGAAAAAAATAATCAAAAAAATCCAATTTCTAAAAACCAATGAGTTTCTATTGGAATTATGACGAGTTCACTAATTGTAAGTAGGTAAAGGTCCATTTTAATACTTTGTGTATCTGACATCAGCGTAATGCACCCTTCAGCTGATGAAAAATCAATAACCAATCACATGCATGAACGGTGGAGCGGACACTGACGTTAACATATCCTGCCAGCGACACGGCTAGTGTACCTGCGGAATTTTGAATACTCCAGCTGAAAATCGATCACCGAAAAATATCATATATAAAATGACTATGTATTTATATATTGGCGTAAAATTTAGTTATCCTTATGTATATGTTGCAGGCAAATGGTTATCTTAGGCAAATGGCTTCTGTCTAGACAAATGCCTTCTGCCTGGAGCAAATGACTTCATCAACATATTTTTTATCTAAAAGCCATTTGCCCAGGTAACTGGCATTTGCCGTTGTCCTTGTTAGGCAAATGACTTTATATTATATTTAATAACACAGTTGACGTACAGTGGGTTTTGCAGACTATAGTAAAAAACAAAAGCTCGTGTAATTTAATTGGTTCGAAGCGCTATAGACGGTCATACAAAACTGTCACATTGGGGCGCCATGGTTAGTTTTGATTAGTTAAATCTTTCGCATGATCGTCTGGTTATGCAAATATTTCTTTCCATTTGCCTAAAAATTGCTTAGGCAAATAGATCAAAATGCTAATTGATTGGGTAAGTAGCATTTGTCCAGGCAATAAGCACATGAAAATAAAAAAACACTTTTTGCCCAGGCAAAACCAACCATTTGCCTGCGACATATACAGACTGTCCACGGATGGGGTTTACAAGAGGACAAATGAATAAAAAGTTTTTAGGAATTAAAATTTTTTGGTTATAAAAAAATATGATTTACAAAGAGAAAATGTTGAAAAAATGTTGATTTTCTATACAGGATAAGCCAAAACTTGTAAAACGTAATTATTCTTGAATAGTAAACTACCTTTATTTTAAATATTAAAGCTAAAAGTCAATTAGACAATTTATTAAGAATAGCATTTTTAATGACTTTAATACAGGGGTTATCAAAAAGTTTTATGAACCTGATTTAAGAACTATGAAAAAGTAATTAATATTACTTTTTTAAATAAATTACCTGAAAAGCTTCCATAATTTGCTTCTCAAACATCTACTTACTCCAAATTTCTACAGAACACAATTTTTCAGCTGTAAACAAATGTGATCAATTACAAGCTTAAAGTTAAATAAATTTTCTTAATGACATTTTGCTTAAAAATGAAAATACAAAGGTAGTTTACACTTAAAAAAATCTTGTTTTTAAGTTTTTGAAAACCGTGTACACAAAACTAATATTTTCCCTTCCTAAAACAAAAATTTTTGTAAAGAATGATTATTTTTCGAAAAATGAAATTCTTGGTTTATTTGTCCTCTTGTAAACCACATCCGTCGACATTCTGTATATTACCTATTTTTTGACTTTGATGAAGATTTATTTTTAGGATAGTATAAAATCGTCGGCAACGTATTATATCATAGCCTGTATACAAGGTCATTCAATGTTTTATGGTAACTTCGTTATTATTTAAAATAAGAAATAGTATAAATATGCAAACTAGTAGTATTTTAAACGCTCTTTAGAAAAATAAATTGAAAAACAATTTTTAATCGGATTTTTACTTAAACAGCAAAATACCTTTTTTAAGTGAAACACTCTATACAGGGTGTTATTTAATAAGTGTCCGATATTTCAGAGAGTGATTTTTCAAGTATTTTAAGGTAAAAGTTCCTATGAACGTGTGGTCTAAGATGCTTCGCTTTCAAGATACAGGGTGTCAAAGTTTTATTTTTATTTATGTTTTTCTGCATAATTTCCTAAATAATGCCGATTTCCGAACGAAAATTGGTACCTGGGGGTTTTTGACATGAGAAATTTGAATTTGTTCTTAATTTAGCTCTTACTTGTAGAGGGCGCTAGCCACATGTATATTCTCACTTTCAAAGGCTCATGACTTTTTGTACAACCCTGTATTTACATTTTTGTTAAAAGAAATGGATTCCTTAGTCATTTTTACGTAAAAAAGGTACTCTTATTAGATGACGCTAGGAGCAACCGTTTTCGAAATATTTTAGTTTAAAATAATCGATGCATACGCTTAGTAATAAATATGCTAAGTAAAGACCGCCGAAAATGACGGTTTTATCAAGTAGCCGGTCTTTACTTAGCATATTTATCATAATCGTATATCGATTATAAGCAAATATTTCAGAAAACGTCAATGTATCTAGAAGTGCCTTTTACGTAAGCGACTAAGAATCCATTTCTTTAACAAAAATACGAATACGGGTTGTACAAAGTCATGAGCGCAGTAATATGGCACCTACTGGTAGGCTAGAGTAGGAACAGGTAGAATTTCTCATATCCGAGAAACTGCAGTGTTGAGAAGTATGCGAAAATAGCATAGATAAAAACGAGCGATACCATCTGCAGCGAGCATCTTAGGCCTATTCATGGAACTTTTCATAAAAATGCTAAAAATCACTCTCTTATATCGGACATGATAAACACCTGCATATTAGATTTTCACGTATTACATAAAATTATTTACTAAATCAGAGAAAACAAATACTATTTCGCTTTACTTAAATTACGTTTTATTTGTATTACTGGGTTTCAGGTAAATGTTTTTATATAAGAAGAAAAACACATTTTCAAAGTTGATAAGTTGTTTACCAACGACCCTTATTTAATTATAACTTAATAATTAAATAAATCCCTTTTTTTGGAAAACACATTTTTTTTTTAAATAATTTAAATCAACTATAGGCAATAAAAAATTAGATTAAACTGACTTTATTTTGTCATTTTTAAAAACATAAATAATTTTAAACTAACGAACGGCATAAAAAAAACCAGTTAAATTTTTGATATTTTTGGTTTAGAAATGATCAAATAAAAGAAAAAATTTTATACATTTACATACCATATGTGTGATATTACACAAAATATGTAATACCGGTATTATATTGTTATGATTAATACCTGTGACATATAGGTTTTGACTAGGCAACGTCAACGTTCAACTGTGGCAAAATATAATCAACGTCAAACGTTGTAAATTCACCAGTTTTTTTTAAGTGTAGGTTTTTATTACGTGCACTGGTTTTAAAAAGTCTTAAGTTATGATTTTACGCAATTTGTCACTGCAAGATAAATAAACAAATTTATAGTTTTAAACTCCCATTGTATCTTAATGGTAACAATGCAATATCTATAATATCAAAGTTTCGATTTGGTATAAAGAATGATTTACAAAATAAATCTTATAATTAATATTTATTTATTATACCGCAATAAAGTTCGATATCGCAAATCTATTTTTTAAAGAATTTTGTTAGCATATTTCATAGAAAATCCGTTATATTACGCTTTCGGACAAAAACAAACCGGAAATCATAAATATCTTTTTGGTTTTTTGACAGATATGAATTATTTTTTTGGCCCAGTTGTACCTTTTTTTATTGGGATTATTATTTAATATTAAGATAGTAAAACATTTTATAGGATAAGGTGTTATACAGGGGGAGCCAAATGTTGCATTTTGACCAAAATTTTTGAACACCCTTTTGAATAATTTAAAATCACATTTTTTACCAGTATACTGAATTTTAAAGCTCTATTTATTTTTAACATTTCCTTTTTAAATTTATATCAGTATCTATATTCTGAAATGAAACATACATTTTTAAAGAAAACAATGCAATTTAAATATCATGGTCGTAATATACGCTATACATATGGGGAAAAGTAAATTTTAGGATGTACATTAAAAGATCTCTTTACTGGTTTATTAAAATTATAGATTTTCTCGTACCCTGTTTATCTTAAGGGATACCTAAAATCTAATTTCTGATTTAACACTTACAAAATTAGCTTAAAAACGTATATTTTTATTTATTTTTTTAATTAAAAATAAAACATTTAAGAAAAAAGTAAAAATAACTTAACACAGATACACGAATTATATTATCATATTTAAAAATTTGTATTTTTTTGAAATAGAGATACTAATAAAAATAAAAAACAGAAATGTTAAGAAATAGGACCTAAAAATTAACTACACTAGTAAAAAATTGTAACGTAAAATTATTTCACAGGGTGTCCAAAAATTTGGGTGAAAATGCAACATTTGGATCTTCCCAATATAACACCAACATGAAGGATGGAGCTACAAATGAACCAAAAGATAATTAAAATTGGTCAAATATCCAAAAAAGTTATTTAAGTTTAAATTTGAATAAAATTTTGTTTGTTTTTTTTTTTTATCGAGCAGTGTAATATAGAAATTAATTAAAATAAAATATAATAAAAACATAACATTTAAAAATAAAACAACCATAAATTCTTAAAACAGTAAAACAGTTATAGGATTATATTAAGGAACCTTATGCTTCGTATTTTGGTAGTATTAGGCGATGTTAGTACCTACTAAAAAGTTAAAGAAACAAAAAAAAATATAATTTGTATTAAAACTTACTGGAAAAATATGTATTAAACAATTAATACCTAAAAACTGATAATTGTGGACAGTCATAATAAACTAATTTAAAATACAATACGTATGCTGTTTAAAAAACAAAAGCATATTTTATTTTAGTATAAACCAAAAGTAATAAAAAAAGTCAAAAAACCTAAAAAATCATTTAACTAGTATTCCTTCCTTTTTATTTATAATAAATTGCATTATAAAATATAAACAAAAGAAGTTTTTGTTACAAGATATAATTTAAAATAAAACCAATATATATGTTAACGAAACAAGGGTTAAGACTAAGGGCTCATCCAGAAAGTGCGTCACAAATAGTGTGACAAGGGGTAGGAGAATCAAAAGTTTTGTGTTTAAAAACTAAAACACAAAATTGATATTTAAACCCTTAAAAGTTTTTGAACTGGATTTAAATTTACTAATAATTTAGCACTCTCGCTGTAAGATTATCTTTCACGCACAACATTTAACTTTTAGAGCGGCGTTGTAATGCAAGTTAGACACTAAAATTTACGAGAGCTCTAAATTATAAGGATTTAAATAAATTTGCGCCTAAATTTACAAACTGCGTGCCGTCACATTAAAAGAAAGGGGGTTCTAAAAATGTGACAACCTGTGACTAGAAAAGAGAAAGGGTTTTTTTTCCTTTTCGAGTCTTCCCACCTAGGCCGACCACCGCCCCCTAGGTGGTGCGCTGTAGCCTAGGGACTTATTGTGCCTTGACACTACTTCTTCCATAACTTGGATGGTTGCTGCTCGATCCATCCGCTCATCCTCGAGCACAACACCGTGTTGCGCCGCCCGCACGTCGGTCATCCATCTAAATTATGGCCGCACTCCACAATGCTTAACTCCGGTGATCGACCCTGCTGGAGCAGTAACAAGCGCGGCTAGGGAGGGGTTTAAAAGTTCTAAAATTCGAGTGACCTAATTTATGGTTGGCTTCTAAGTAGGAATTTTAAAATAAATAAATATTTTGGTGTAAAATTTGAATTTAAGCTTTATAAACTCACACTACTTGCTACATTAATAAATCAAGCAAAAAATTAAAATAAAATAAAACTAGTAGTTATCTAGAAGCAATCAAGTGAGGGACTTTTGTATGAACGTATGTATATCGGCAATAAAGACACTTTTTAAAAAGCAGGCAACTGTTATGGTATCAGTGCTAAGTTTGCAGTAGCAAAAAGCAAATTTTATATTGAGTGTTTATTTAATGCGTGCACAGGGAAAAAGCTCTAAGTTATTTATAACCTTAAAAATCTGCGGCCGAATTTATGCTCCAGTAAACCATGTTCTGCTAAATCCCTGGTAAAATAAAAAATACAGTTACCATAATTAATTACTTTTGAAAAAGACATGTAAGTATTTTTTAAATATTTATAGCATGATCTGGGTGAAAGAACGTACAATACGGTATATAGTGTTGCTAATAAGTATAAAAACAATTATTTATTTGCACATATAACGTAGCTAATAAAGAATTAATTAATATAATAATATTGTCGGTTAAAACTACATAAGTTTTCATTTTTAAAATACTTTAAAATTTTAATAATAAAACTCATTATTAAGTAACGGTGGATCTATGTAAAAACAAAATTCTACGAAACAAGCCCCAAATTATGGGTTTATTAATAAAACCCGATAAAATAATAAATATTCGAGTTAAACGCATGATGTGCTTACGTATGTTTTATAAATATTTTTATTGAGCACTTATTTTAGTTTTTAATTTTGAAACTTGTGATACACAATTGTTTCCTACTTTTTTTTATCGAGACACTGTCAAATTTATCGGTAAAAATAAAGTTTTTTTTACCTATGTAGTTTAAAGCTCCATACGGTACCATACTTGGTTAAAAAAGATCTACATTTATTATGTAGGGTGCCCCACAACTTTTTTATTTTACGTGTAAAATGACGTATCACCAAAAGTGGTGAAACTGCAAAAATATTTTATTTCTTCTACTGACCTATTATTTTTGCCAAATTAAAAAAATATATATATTTTGAGAAATTGATCGCGGCAGTTGTTTGTAGTGTGTGTTGTATATATACCTATTGCAATAAGCATTAATTGTATTTTGAATTAAGCCTTTTATCCCAAACAGGGTGATTCTTAACTTAGGTCAGTACTTTATTTTTATTAAAAATCATTATTTGTCCCTAGAATTATACTTTTTATTTACTTTCAAATAATAATTGATTGTCTTTCTAACCCAAAACATTACACTAATTTTTTTTGATTTGTAATAATTGTCCTTATAATTTTCCCAGTTAATGCGTATAATTGTATATCGAAAAATCTAATATAGTTTTTTTAAAAGAAATGTTTTAATTGTAATTTTTTTAAACCTTTGTAGGATATTAAGTAATTTTCTTAGGCTTTACCTTTAATGTAAGTAACATCTAGTTACATAAAAAGGTAAAGAACAGTAAGTTTTTTTCAAGAAATAGAAAATATAAATATATGTGTTGACAAATTTAACCTTAAAAATATATAAAATACATTTTTTGTACGAAAATGTAGGACCTTAATATTTTTAAATATTTAAATAAAAGAGCAAATACTTCTTAGGATAACTTTTACCTATAGTTTATATCAGCTAAATGTAATAAATTTAATAAGAAAAAGAACACTTAAACACGTCGATTAAAATTTTTATTTAGGTAATTTTTTCACCAAAACAGAATAATTAGGGTGTTCAACTTTCTTATTTTAAATACAACACTTTGTACAGTATCCAATTTTTGAATTTTTTAGAACATGATAAACACATTTTGTGTGTATTGTCATTTGACTATTTCTGTCGTATTTATTACTGTCAGACTAATTAAATTAACATTAATTAAAAATAAATATTAACACAAAAAACATTTTTGGATCACAAAGCATTAGCAAAACTACACTTTAAAACTTGTAAACAAATAAAAAAAAACATGTTAATGTGGAAGATATTCAAAACGCTTCCTGCGAACGTTTTGGCAGCATCTTAAATGTTATGCTGCCCGTTTCTTTAGTTATATTTTTATTTTGCCAGTAGGAAAAAATAATAAAATGGTGTATGCTTCCTTTCTAATCATGAAAACTTTAATAAAAATTAAACATTAGGATTTTTAGCAAATATTTTTATTTATTTAATAAAATGTTAGTTTTTGCAATAAATCTGATAGCATTTAATATTTTCGAAAAATTTTAAGATAGGTTAAAAAACTACACAAAATGTGTTAAAAATGGTATAAAGCATTCAGAAAACAATTAGTATTTAGGGTGTTGTATTTAAAATAAAAAAATTGGTATTAGCACCGTTACATGACTCACAATGTATATTTTTGTGAGTTAAAAAAATTGCTCAGCCTAAAATTTTAATCAACTTGTCTAGGGATTTTTTTAAAATCCCTATTTATTTATTATAAAATGTATTTTCATTATACAAACTGTAAAATTTTTGGATAACTGATAAAGATACTTAAGAATACTTACTCTAATCCGTGCTCAGAAAAGACCTCACTTATGTCAGAATCACTTCTTGGCAACACCAATCTGGGTAAAATTGTTGCTTTTTTCCTTCTTGCTTTTAACGTTGCTTGCTGGTTTAAGCTTATAAACTCGGGAGTTCGATGCGGCGAATGTGGCGAGAGAATTGTAAGTCTCCTTTCTCCTGGACTAAGACTTAAGTAGCCTGCAGGAGGAGGAAGGCTAAGGTGCTGGGGTACACGCATTTTGCCAGACCTAAAAATTTTATTTATTGTATTGACTAGTGTAGAAATAGATATAAAATAAAAATTCCTTGTATATTTTGGTTTAATTTTTTTAATGCAAAAAGCCTTTTTATTTTATTTCGGAAGATTATCTTTATTTTTAGTGGCACAACTAACCTACGGCTTTTGAGGGGCTTAAGCCCCAGTTTCTATAGTGAACAGGGTGTCCTAAAAGTCAACGATAATATTAAAAGGGCTGGTGGGACAATCAATAATCAAAAAAAAAACATAAAAAATCAATATATCAAAAAAAAAACATAAAATAACCTTATTAAGAAAAATAAATATGGTTTAGAGTTATTGTCATTTTAATAGAATTTTCACAATTTTAAATTACTCCGTTGATTATATAGCGATTCCAATAATTGTTTAAGTTTTAACAAGAATATCGAAAGTTATCTGGGTTTTAATAGAAAGCTAACAATATTAAAAAATATATATATATTTTTCTGAATGCAAAACTGAAGATAAAATTTTGTCTGGTGCTCTAACTTGCCTAACAAGTTGTAGAATAAATTATATTATAAGGTCTTTAAAAATTTATTATTTTACTAATACCATGTACAATTATTCAACAACCACTACCACCACCAGGTTTTAAATACCTAAATATATTTAAAATTTAAAAAATGCACATCTTAGTAAATTCATATATATATATATTTTTTAAAAATCTTTCATATTTTACCTTTTTATTTTAATTTCTTTGTGAAAAAACCTTTTGTATACAACAACTCTGTTAGGTAGCACAATTACTTTTTAAACTAAAAGCATCCTTTAAACTTTTTATTTGTTTCTTTTATATCTCTACTACCTTCTAGTTACGCGACGTAAATTTGGTGCTTGGTTCATAAATACTTATGTCAAAAAAGAAAAAGAAAAGAAAGCGACCGCAGTAAAAAATAACAAAACACTCGTTCCATAAAAAACACTTGACAACGTTTGAGAATTTAGTAAAATTTTACGTGTAAATACACAAAATATAACAACCAAAAATACTATGTTAGAAAATTAATAGCAGACCAATATTTTACGTTTTACTAGTTTCCAAATATTTAAAAAAGAAAAATAGATAGAAGGATTAAAAAACAAGCAAACAATTTTGGAAGGTGATATCTTGTTCAGAATAAAGGGTGGTTTGTTGTATACACGTTGTGTCAAAACAAAAATATAAAAAATGTATTTATTTTATATCTTAAAAATAAAAGAAAAATGGTATTTGAACTATGGAGTTATGTTAAATAAAGAAATAATACAAACGCCTAAATAGATGACAGCAGACAAATATATTTTTTTATAAAATTAACTTTGCCTGTTTGAACACGTTATTATTGACCTTTTTAAATCGGTAAGGTTATAAAAAGAAAACATAAAAAAATTCTAAAGAAACCATGCTATCCAAATTTATTTTTGTTAAGTGGTTGCGTAAGTTTGTCTTTAAACAAGGACAACATGCGTAGGCTATTTTTGCCTCTTTTATTAATTCCAAAAAGCACATTTTTTAAATAGACATACAAGTTGTCTGGATTTCGGTGGGCAATTCTGCACGAAAAATTAATGCATCAAACTTACATACAATTTTTTTAAAACTCAGAATTAACGGAAATACAGGATATTAATTTTTTTTTAATTTTTTAAATAATTTTACTTGTCAAAAGTTATATAACAACGTAATTACTTATTTCCATTTTAACCATAGCGTTTGTTTTCAAGGCTGGCTTTGTGATTTTTTAAAATTAGAATTTCTTGGTAAACGTACTTATGTGCGTAAACGGTTAAAGTCGTTTTCCTCGGACCGTTTATTTTAGGTTGATGTAACAAAAGGAACTTTTAAAAAATATATTTTAATGCTTTTTAATAATTTAATATTGAAATTTATAAGAAAATTGAAACGAAAAATTTCGAAAGTTATGTTTTTAAAGTGAAGGATAGTTTAGCCTTTTGGGATTGACTACTGGCATTAAATTATTAGGGCAAATACAAAGATTCACTAGTAATATGTATTAAAAATTAAGCAAAAATCAATACACTGGAAAAAAATTAAAAACATTTTTTATAACAACAAAAATATAAAAAACATTTTTATAACACTCTGTATTTCAGCTTAATTTTTAGTTTTTGAAAAAATTGTATGGAAGTTTGTTGCATTAATTTTTCGTGCAGAATTGCCAACAGAAATACTGACGCGTAATTTCTGGACACCCTGTTTATTAGTAATTTTTTTTACTTGTCAGCTTTTGTTTTTGAAATAACAAATAAAACCGTATTACGTCGCAATAATATCTAACAAACTACCCTTAATTTAAGCAAGGAAAACTACTAAAATTTTTGCATTTGTTTTAAAATACCCTGCATATAGTCCTATTTTATTTTAGCTCTTCCAAACGTCAATTCTGTCAATGTCAATCAAGCAAAGACATAGGCAGAAATGAAAAACAATGTTTCTTTTATAATTTATGTAAAAGCCGTACAGTCAATCTTCCTTTTTTGCTGTATGTACATACGGTTTCTTTAGTGAAAACTAATTGTGATAAAGTAAAATTTTAACAACATTCAAGTATTTTAGGGTTATGAACAAATTACTGAAACCTCTTTTATTTTACAATGATCGTGTTTTAAGCAGTAAGTTATATAAAAATAAATACTTACCATAATCCTCTCTTTTTTTCGGCACTAATTTCCGAAGAAGTGCTCAGGAGACAAAGTAGTTCCTTCTCCACTAACGGCATGCCTCTTTAAAATCATCTCTCATCGATACTCTCCAAACTCTTAGCTTCGGTTGAAGTAGAAAATATCTTAGACATATCTCGGTCACTTGCACTTAGAAAACTACGCGAAGAAGTCTTTAGACTCTCCATACTCCTTGCTGTCTCAGTACGACGTCCGGTGGTCAGAAATTGCCCCTTAACTGGGGGTTCGTAGTCCTCTTGACTTGAACTCGAATGGGGAGTAGTCATAAGTGAGTATCTGGGACTAATCTTTAGAGAAACGCTTTCAGATTCAGACTCTAGTGAATCTCCGCTAGCTTGCTGAGTCACTATTTGACACTGAGGCATATTTCCCCACTATGTTCAACAGCCACTGTAGTAGTTTGAGCAGAAACAGCGGCAGCAGTTGTTGTTTTTAAAATAGCTGTAGCATGATGCTTAGGAGCAGTGGGGTCTGATTTCGAAGCAGAAAGATTTTCGTCAGACCCAAGTTGTTGAGCAGAGGCAGATTCGGCGACTAATGTAGAGGTAGAAGTAGTTCTAGAGACGTTTTGCTGTGTTAGGGTTATAGTAGATGAGGTTTTTCGGAGGTTTGTGTTGGAAGTGGGTTCTAAGGTGGTTTCTTCATCTTCTTCTTCCATTTTTGGTATTTTTGGAGGTTGTATTGTAAAGTTTTAAGTCGGTATCAGGAATACAATTGCATTGGACGGTAAAAGATCCTAGGTTAGATATCCTGAAAATAAATCAAATTTTTTTGGTAAAATTTAGGTTGGTAAAAAGAAATTTAGCCATTTCCAACCAGGATATTAAGCGCAAGTAAGGCAAAAGAGATACAAGTTACCGCAAAATTTAAATAAATTAAAGGTTTTATTATAATATACTTTTAACATATTAATATACAATGTGCTCACAAATCAAAAACTCTTTTTTAATTTTCAAAGTTTTGAAATTTCTTAAAATATAAAAAAAAATAAAAAGCTCATTAGGAAGGAGGGTTCAGGATTTTATTTCGATTCAACGGTTCTAATTAAAAAATATATATCCGTTAATAACATGGGGCAGCAACTTTAATTGCAAAACATCTGTAATTGGCACACCTAAATGTTATCAAATTATATTGGTTGGGCGAGAGCTTAGGGCTGCGAAGTTTGGGTTAAAATCTATTTAGCAAAAACCGCATTTTGACCCATTTTACTGATTAGAAAATTAGTTATACTTAGTAAGACATTTTACAGCGTTCAAAATTAAGGCCCAAGATATAACATACTGGATGGATTAAAAACCTATTAAACTTGTAAATTTACTTATACTTTTATATACAGGGTTTTTCCTAACTACGATATAAAACTTTAAAAAGTGATGTCGATTTATGTAAAATAGTTAGACAAAAGTCGGTATTTAATAAGTATTATAAATATTAAACAAAATATTATTAGTCTTTTCTCCAGAATAAAATTAGAAAGTTTATTTAACATTTAAAGAAAATTTAAACTTTTACACATTATGAAGAACTATTCTGCTCTAACACAATATAATAAAAGTTATGATTACTTTAAAAGAAATAAAATAATGAAATATTTGATATTAAGTTACTTACACAAACAAAGGTTTTAATCCATAAACAAAGGTTCATTAGCACTCGGTTGAAATTATTTTAATCCAATAAAATAAAATCTTAACAAGACGCCAGACGGAAACTGTGCCAATGGTTGCGTCTCAAAAATGTGGTAAATAGTTTACCAAAAATGTAGTAAACAGTTTAAAAAAAATAAAAATGAAATGTCTGATGGACATTTTAGAGTTTGACATTACTTTTGAAAAAATTAATGGTAAAAGATACACCTATTAGGTATCTTAACTAGATAAAAAGAAAAGTAAAAATATATAGCCATATAATAAAGTACTTTGTGCTTTATTTGTTTTCTGAGAGGTTAAATTCAACCAAAATATTATTTGGCTAAGTTTATTTAACATTTTAAGAAAATTAAAACTTTTATACATTTTGAAAAGCTATTCTGCTCTAACACAATATTATAAAAGTTATGATTACTTTAAAAGAAATAAAATAATGAAATATTTAATATTAAGTTACTTACAATACAAAGGTTTGAATCTATAAACAAAGGTTCATTAGCACTCATTATTTTATTTCTTTTAAAGTAATCATAACTTTTATTATATTGTGTTAGAGCAGAATAGTTCTTCATAATGTATAAAAGTTTTAATTTTCTTAAAATGTTAAATGAACTTTCCAATTTTATTTTGGAGAAAAGCCAAATAATATTTTGTTTAAATTTAATCTCAGAAAACAAATAAAGCATAAAATATCATAAATATTCCCAAACCGATTTGGCCTAAATTTGGTAAAGTTGTTTAAAGTAATAAAGCGCTTATCTAGCTCTAACTAAATTAAAATTATTAGGTACAGTAGAGTGTAGATGGAAGATACAGCCAATACTGTTAAAGAAAATAAATAAAGGACGCCTCAGATCTTGTTGTAGCTTCCTAAATTTTAAATTAAGCAACTAAAGATACAACTTTTACGTATTTTATATTGTCCTTGTATCTACCTTCGTTTTCATGTTTGATTTTTTTATATTGGCTATGGATAATTTATAAAACAAATAAGAGAATCATCCTTTTAAGTCTTGTACTCTTGCTAGAAAACACCATGTAATATGAAAGAAGTACATAATATCTATAAAAAATTCACCCCAATAAGTTTTGCAAAATGTATAAAACCTATTATCTTAAATAATAGTCTCTCTGGGCCAGTTATGAAATGGACTTCATGATAAGAATACTTTTTGGGGGTTCCTTTTGACGAGTCTACGAATATTCGAACCGCCATATATATGGAAGTGCCGCTTCTACCCAGCCTGTTAATGTCAAAATGTTTCGGGTATTCGACTGTTGCTAACGCATCACTTGTCTTGTCGGACAATTTACCACAATGGTGCAACATGCAATTTTTAAACATTGTGCCAAAAATCGTAAGGATTACAGTCATGAAACCCGCCAAGTCCGACACCCTAAACATGTGTTTGATTCTTATGGTTTCATGACTGTAATCCTTACCATTTTTGACAAAATGGTTGTTAAAAGTGAAGCTTTTGCCCACTCCCACACCCAAAACATTTGACATTGACAGGCTGAGTTAAACCGCCGCTTCCATAAATGGCGGTATGAATATTTGTGGTAGACTCCTCAAAAGGAATCCCTCTAAAAGGTTTTAAAAGTGTTATAACTGAACTATATGGAATATTATTTAAGATAATAGGTTTTATTTTCAAAACTTATTGGGGTAATACTTTTTATAGATATTTTGTACTAGTAGTTTTGTTATCATAAAGTCCATTTCATTACTGGTCCAGGATATTTTCGGTTATTAGATGTTTAATCTTTTGCGAAATACTAAGATTTATCAACATCCTTTTATGTGTTTAAGTCTTACCTTAATGGGATTACCAAAGGTAAGCAGTGTGGTATTGTTAAAATTTTATGTTGAAAAGAGACAGTAACTAAGCCGGTAATTTAAATTTTGACAGTTCTTAATAAATTTAGACCTCTAAGGGTTGATGATATTTGGAAATTAAACTAAAATGCTTATTATTTTTATTTCATTTTCCTCATGTCTTAAAATAAAACACTTAATGAAAGGTAAATTTGCTTAACATTTAAACAAAATACGCCCCAAGAGTGCCTAAAAGCTCTTTCGAGTTATTTTCAAGTTAGAAGCGTTTCTAAGTAAAATTTCTTAATATAACAAACAGCAAAATTAAGTGAAAAAGGCAAATTTGCTTTTTAAATTAAAAAAATAATATTGTTTTTAATGAGCCATTTAAACGTTAAAAAAATAAAGTTTTAATAGAATTTTTTAACATAAAAAATAGGGTATATCTTTAGGCAACAAAATGTATGGCTGATATTTAATATAACATAATAAATATCAGAACATAAATCCTTTTTAATAAATAATAATAACCAAAGGTAAAAAAGTGTTTATCGTAATCCTGATATTGTGAAAATAAAGGAAAAGTATGTCATGGTTTATGAGGTTATATATAACTGTTATTAGAGAAAATACAGTTTTCTTTATAGAAGATGTTATTATATAAGTCGTTTAAAATTTTTCGCAGTCATTTAAATCTTTAGTTAATATATTTAGATTTTGTCCGAGAACTAGCATTGCCCTTTGCGCTTTGTTAAAGTTATTTTATTTATATATTTTTTTATTTCTAACCGACTTTTATCTCGTATTGTAGCAAGTCCTTTTATGGCGCGCTTGTGGCTGCTTCGGTTGTATTGGCAAGCGTCGATCTCCGGAGTTAAGCAGTGAAATGCGCGCCCATAATTTGGATGGGTGACCGGCACCAGCGGTGTTTTGGGCAACGGCACACGGTGTTCTGCTCGGAGATGCGGACCGAGCAACAACCATCCAAGTTATGGAATGAATGGTGTGTGAATGGGAAGGAGTAGGGGTCAAGGTATAATAAGCCTTCAGGCTGCAGTGCACCACCTAGGGGGCGGTCGTCGGACCTGGGTGGGATGACCCCTGAAAGGGTGAAAAAGGCTGATAATACTCTTATATTCCTTTCTAGACAAGTATTTAACGTATTTTTCACCGTTTTATTTTTTATTAGTATTTTCTTTTTTTTTTTTAATATTGACATGTTTTTGTCATATGAAAAGAAAATAATGTAAAATTATCTATTTAAAATCGTGTTTAAACTTAATAAAGGTTTAGAATAATTTTAAATAAAAAGTACGGGTTTATTAGTAATAAAATTACTACAAAAAGGCGATTAAGCAAAGACATTTTTTCCAAAGCAAAAGTATGGGTTTTATTATATTTTAAAAAGAAAAATTATTAAAAACATTTTATTAGGTTTGTTTTTTTCGAAAGTAATTAATTAAATTATTTAAAAAATCACTTAAATATTAAAAATATTTGTATATTAAACAAATACCAAATATAATATTTTTCGTTACCGTAGTTACTGTTTCTTTTAAGTTAACCAATTTAAATTTATTTTTCTTTTATGCCTACCAAAATATGGAACTTAAACCTATACAATATGTGTTCATAAAGCTTTAGTATATTCCCTTTGATAATAATTTTATTTTCAAACCTCTTTTTCTCTCCATTTCACGGACAATTTCCTTGTTTGAGGCCATTATTTCATGTAAGGCTTTACTGGGATTGCTTATAAATTTGATCATTGCGTGTTCACTGGGTATGAAAGAAAAAGTGCACGTCACGAAATACTATATTTACCCTGAATAATTATTTATCTGTAACTATTTATAGGTACCAAGAATGCAGGCTTTAATTAGAAAAATTATTTATTTTTAAAACAAAAATTTTTGTAAAAGTAAATTATGTTATTACATTTAATACAGTTCAAAAAGAGAGAAGATAGGGTAATCTAAAATAACAAGAATAATTTTTTCACCACTTTAAAACCTTAATATTTTAAAGAATCCTGACAAAAAAAACAATACCTATTTTTAAATATACTATTATATTTAGAAAATATGGCGTTACGTTTATTCGTTTAAAACATACCACCCAGTTTAAACAAAAATATTATTTGGCTTTTCTCCAGATTAAAATTAAAAAGTTTATTTAACATTTTAAAAGAAAATTAAAACTTTTAAACATTATCAAGAACTATTCTGCTCTTACACAATATAATAAAAGTTATTATTAGTTTAAAAGAAATAAAATAATGAAATACTTAATATTAAGTTACTTACAATACAAAGGTTTCAATCTATAAACAAAAGTTCATTAGCACTCGGTTGAAAATCATTTTAATGCAATAAAATAAAATCTTAACAAGACGCCAGACGAGAACTGGGCCAATGGTTGCGTCTCCAAAATGTTGGAAATAGTTTATCAAAATGTGGTAAACAGTTTACCTAAAACTTACTTATAAACTTGTTAGAAAACTGAAAAAAAAAAATTAAAAATGAAATGTCTGATGGACACTTTAGAGTTTGACATTACTTTGAAAAAATTTTTAGAGAAAGTGTTATTTAGAGAAAAGAAGTTTAAAATAAAAGTTGTGAAAAACTTATTAATTTAAAAATTTAGATATCAGAAATTTATTGTTTGAACACTTTTTAAAAAAGATATAGGAAAAAAGTCAATAAACAAACAGCAATAATCTTATAAATCCTGAACGGTAAGTCAAAGGAAAAAAATTAATCAAAAATACCTAAAATTTAATTATCTTTAATAAAGTTCCTAATAATTGTGGGCCCCCAGTGCACGGTTACGAAGATACAGCCCAAAAGTTTTTCGAAAAATGGCCGCACCTTCGTTCGCTTTATTTGTAAATTTTTCGTGTTTTTAATTTCACTAGGTCATCCTGTACCATTTGGAAAAAATAATAATAACTTTTGCCAAATTATGCAAGAAAAATCCTCTGTAACGCTATAATGTTCCTTTATTCTAAAAAAACGGTAACGTTAATATAAGGGCGGAGGTATTTTAGGATTGATCGTTTGTAAAAGTACTATGCAATATAATTTTAATTTTAAGACATTGCATGTTGTTAGACACTAAAGAAACAACAAAACTTTAAATCAAACAACTTTTTGGGTACACATTAAGTATACTACACCAGATAAATAAAAATTAAATTGAGTTCTTGCGTGTTGGTAACCGTTTTATCTAAACGTTATGCAGGTCATTTAAAAAAATATATTTTTGCTGGCCAATTATATTGACAGAGAGATAGAGACTTGCGGTTTCTGCGAACTGCAGCTACTTTTCTAATTAAACGACTGACGGTACTAAAATATTTTTCATGGCCCTTTTAGTTTTGAAAATAGAGAGCAAAATTTTTTTTTCCATTTTCTAGCCCCTTCTGTATTGCAGCTGTCTTGTTACTTGGAACAAAAGAAAAAAACTGGTATTGGTGGATAATTTGAAAATAAAAACAAGAAAAAAAACAAAAGGTTTGCTACAAAACAACAACTAGCTTAATCTGCTAATATTATGTTTGGGCGTATCTAATATACTCTTCAATGTGTCAACGATAGTAGTAAAACACTGACAAACTCAAGTCAAATTTAGGTACCTATCTTACCTGATTGACGTCATAAATACCCTCGCTCGGCTTGGTAAAGCCCCATTTCATTTAAGGTAGGTATAGGAGAGTCATTAAGCAAAATATGAGCTTTGGTAAAATACAGACGGTCTGCCATCCACTGGTTCTTAGACTATAAGATGTTTTTAAGTACCCATAAGATATTACTCATATATAACTAAAAAGATAGTGAACTTGCATGAAGAGTCATATTTGGAAAGCAAGTTTGTCGAAAACATATACAAATTATCGTATTTATGCGCATTTCAAGCACCCCATGACGGCTGTGGTAATAAGCGTGGATAATGAGCCATATTACCTGTTTAAAATCACAATATTTTTTTTTATTTTTTAGCCATCGAAGAAAAATTTGCATTTAGATATTTTTTTAGGCTTTATTTAGTTAGAAGCTAAAATTGATTTGAAAGGTGTTTTCTGTTTTCAGTATAATAATTTTTTGTACAATAATTGGTCCCTTAGGCAGTCTTTTAAAATACATAAAAAGGTTACCTTTTTTATTAATAAACTTAATGTCAAACTACCTAACCTTATCCGACTATTTTAGTATAGTTACTCTAATAAATGATACATTTATATTTACGAAGTGACTAGGGGCACGTTGATGTGCCGCGATTATTTTTTACCGGGCACGTGTATGACGTCACTACTGAGCGTGCCATTATTCATCGTCAAAGTTGAAATTCAAACTATCCTTAATTTGGCTATATTCCGCCTTCTTTTTGCACAAAATTCTTGATATAACACTAAATTGGCATACAATATTTTATGAACATCCTTAAAAACCTCTTTTTAGTTATTTTACACGTTTTTTTATTAAATTCTAATTTTTTTCGCCCAAAACGCTGCAACTATGCATACACCTATGTGTATAGTGGTTTCAAACATGGCGACTTGATTTAAAGCCAACCTTTTATTATATTAATAAAAAAAGACTTATAATCAGTAAAAAATAGGTTTTAAAAAGGTTTTTAATGTAAAATGAAATATTGTGTGCCAATTTAGTGCAAAGAAGAAGGGAGAATATAGTAGAAATAAGGATAGTAGACAGTAGTGATGTCATAAACGTGCCCGGTAAAAAATAATCGCGGCACATCAACGTGTCCCTAGTCACTTCGTTATATTTATTAACTAAGTTCACGAGGCTTGCATAACTATTATTTTGCAGTAACCCATATTTCAGGGTACTTTTTATGTATAAAGTAAAAATAGTTTTTATAACTTTACACTATTTATGCAGTTAAATTTTATTTTT
Source organism: Listronotus bonariensis (assembly GCA_014170235.1). Taxonomy (NCBI): domain Eukaryota; kingdom Metazoa; phylum Arthropoda; class Insecta; order Coleoptera; family Curculionidae; genus Listronotus; species Listronotus bonariensis. The sequence continues at coordinate 614 of JACEGR010004762.1, read as the reverse complement.
CTTTTATAGACAAATAAAATATACATACGATGAAAAGGTGGTCGTAACAAAAATGATTTTCTATAAATGACCTTTATCAACCTTGTTATTTTTATAAATCTACAAAGCCACGTCGCGTCGTTTGTAACAAACCCATATATTATATTTGACAGTCTTATTATTGTAAAGCAATATTTGTAATGAAAATTTTCAAGGACATAGTAAACCATACCTACAATATTCTATTGTAACTCAAACTTATAATGGATGGATTTAAAGCCAATTTTTCATTATTTAAAGTCCATATATACAGGGTGTCCGGAAAGGTGAGGTCAAGGTGTGTAGTAAGGGTGATAGAGTGAGCCAAAATAATGTTAGTACTTTATATAAAGAATGTTCTATCGCTCCTACTTAGGAAGTTATTGACCTTCAAAGTTGGAGTAAAAAATGGAATTCATTTATAACTTTAAAAAGGTTGTGACAATCTCATGACTTCATACCAATGCTTTTTTCCATAGGTAAATGATGCGCGGTAAGTCAGAATTATACAGGGTGAGACAAACATTTTTTCGTTTATTGCATGCATTTTTTACAGAGGTAAAAAAATTTAACATTTTGGTTTTGACCGTTTAATT